>JAMOIN010001014.1:0-68100 GCA_024666655.1 Dascyllus trimaculatus
TTATTCTCGTCAGTGGTTCAGTGTTGAGGCTGATCAGCGTCTAGTCGTTTAGAGCTGTCATTTTGAGTCGTAGACCTCATCACATTGCTTGTCTCTCTACCTGTAGGCGTGGCAGACCGTGCACTTCCAGTCCATCGCTCCCACCCGGCACATGCTGCAGATGCGGTGGCTGCATCCTCGGCACACCGCGCCCGAGTTCCACAGCTTCCCCAGCGGCCTGTGGCAGCAGGCGCACCTCCGCTCCCCGTACTGCCGGCCGAAGGGTTTGGCTCCCCTCATCCGGAGCTCCTGCAGCTCGTGCTTCATCCTCCTGAGGTGACAAACACTTTCAGCCGTCAGTGTCAAACCTGACTTCTCAGAGACAGATTTCCTCTTGGAGCAGCTAAAGAGTAAAACCTCCTCTCAGCACGAATGTAAAACACGTCCTGCTGACAGTTAGTTTAGATTTGAAAACAGATTAGGTTCAGAAGAAAGCAGCAGCGAGGCTCCGTGAGAAATAAAATCTACCTTCTGACACCTCTAAAGCTCTTGAACCCATTTAAGCTTATTGAAACAGGTTGAAGGTAGAAACCACAGCATGATATTTCTGTCTCCAGTGGTCGTCCTGATCGTCACCATAAGAGCTGCTAGTTCTGTCTTTTACCAGAATCATAAAGAAGCCACAGAACATGCACCAGTTGCCTGGAATGACTCACCTGATCCGGTCCTCGTCGATCGCACGCAGCTGCTTGTCTCTATGAAGAACCTCCAGGACTCTCTGCTTCTCCAGAGCTTGAAGCAAACTCAGGTCCATCTTCAGACACCAGCCTCCGATCGTCTGCCTGTCCTCCCCTCTGCTTCTCTGCCTCTTCACTCCCGTCTCCTCCCCTCCCCTCTTGAACCCTCCCTCTCGCTAGACCCAACCTCAGACCTCTGCTTTGGTGTTTGGGGGCTGAGATTAAATAAGAGCAAAGGTTCCCAGCAATGCCTTCTTCTAATGCTTGGGTCTGATGACGCAGACAGTCAGCTTCACAGTAAACTCAGATCCTATGCAGGACGTATTATATGTTTAATTAACCCCAGGGAAGGGATAAAGTTTTTTAAATTGAATTGAAATGCGTTTGAGGAATATTTCAAGCTCCAAAAGATGATTAGTTTCTTCACATCCTCATAATAATCCTCTCCTCCTGTTCAGTCCTTCTGCTTCCTCCACTGCAGGAGGAGCAGTCATGGTCCAGCGATGGCAGGTCTGTCTGTGAAACAAAGCAACAGCAGCGTCACGGGAAGCAAGACGCTAGAAGGTTTCTTCATATGATCATCGTAACTTCTCACATGCCTCTGTGATGTAAAGGGTCGTAATGACTCAGTCCGTCTGTGGTTTAGCGGTGACTGAGCTCACATCCGAGAAGGGTGGGTGGAGGATTACATCAGGCCAGTGACCGTAAAGGACACCTGACTGAAGACGATGGATCCAGATATGTCGTCTAGCTGCTGTGAGTAAGACCAACCCAGTCCCACGGTCTCTGACACATTTCACACCCAGAGCTGAGCTTCCTGGAAGACCCGAGAGCTTTAAACCCACCTTCACTCTTTACTTGAGTCCGACTGGGCGCTGACATCCTGGCTGCACGTGTAGATTAAACTGCATGCTCTTTTGCAGTGTTGATTTAGAAGTTTTGAAGTGTGTAAATAAAATTGACCTTGACCTCAGTTAGCAGCCACATACCTGGAGTCACGTCTGTACTCACAGCCAGACTGATCATAAAATACTAATTAAAGCAAATTACACAATAAAACACTTTATTAAAACGAGCTCCTTCAGTCTGCATTTGTAAACATGATAGTAACCTGCACAGAGAACAGGAAGCATCCTCTCACTTCACAGAAATCACTTCTCGATTGCAGAACAAGACGTGATTGTGGAATATTTACTCAACCTCCCTGTTTGCATCGCTGAATTTAAACTGATATATCAGAACAGCACCGTGACAGACGTCCTCATCTCTCAACTGCATCTTAAGGAAAAGCAGCTGCAGGTTTGAGACATGAGAACTGGGTCACCGCAGAGCTCAAGAAGCTGCAAGATCTTACCTCCCGGCTTGCTGTGCTGCTGGAGCGGTCAGCCCGAGGATGTGGCGGATTCTGTGCACACGGCGAGTTTTACCAAGCTCGGCTTCCTTCCTCTGTGAGTTCACGCATGCTGTTGCAACCTGAAGGAAGCGTACAGAGCAACTGCCACAAGGCCATGCCTCACGTTTTGCTTTCACTTAAAGGATTCAGTAAGACCCTGTGAACAGTGTTTGTGCAGCAGTGATCTGCTGGGGAGCAAAGACAACAAGCCACAGACTGAGTTTAGAAGAGCTTCTGTATTGATCCCAAACTGTCATTTCTGAAAACATTACAAAGAAGCTGCGACCGTAAATTAAAAAGTTGTCTGCCAACATGTTGATCCCAAAAACAGTCCACACACTCTTACACACAGTCATGGATAGATTACTGATCGATCTCTCCTCTTCTCGTATTAAACACTGGAGTTGAACTGAAGGTTTTCAGCCGACAGCTTCACCCGTTGGTTCAGCTTCCCAGCAGAACGTCACGTAAAATGACATGAAATGATTAAAGGACAACAGAAACACTTAAAAAACATCTTAGAAATGCTTTCAAAGACGTACAAAACAGCTGCACAGATGCAAAATCCCCACAAAGAGACACAAAACAACCAAAATAAGACACAGATGCAAAAATAAACCAAAGCTAGTCGTCTTGTTTGACATTATTCTGCGTCTCTTTGCATCTGGGTGAGGGTGTGGCTTCTACATGTCAGTGCCTCGTCTCATGATCCATCCATGCACACAGCACACAGCATCCGACAAACGTCACCCCTGTGCAAAATGACTTACTCAGACAGAACGATTGCATTAAGCTGACAGATTATTTCCTCTGGTGAACAATCAAAACCAAACGCTTTAGATAAACAATACTGAACATGCAGGTCCCATAGTAGAAACTCGGTGCAACAGGAGGACACACCTGAGACGGAGGCCACACAACTTAGAAGACCACCGTACGAGGTTTCTCAAGTCCGGACTGTCCGGGATATTGTCAGGGGGTGGAAGGAACCCTTAGCCCGGCTAACATGTCTGCTGTTGAAGCTCAGATCCAAGAGGAGCAGTGTTGATTCTCTTTACCCCTGCAGAGTTGCTGAGGAGGGTCGTGGGAGTCTGATCGGCCAGTCCACATGGGTTTTGTGAATTTATTACGAGGACAACCATGACCTGGACGTTTTGTGAACTTAAAAAAAGCTTAATAATCCCATAGAACCCCCCACAGGGCCCCCCCAGGTGACTGTATGGACTTATGAGGTACTGGGCGATGTCTATCTGTATGTCTACATCATGGCTTTACATACAAGATAACTGCAGGAGGAATTACAAAATCAGGCTGTGAGACTTCACAATGACAGATACAGAAAGATCAAATAATAGGGGGTAAAAACAAGCCGACAATCAGATCTGCTGATGATGCCTTGAACTGTGCACTACTTACACAATCTAGCTCTGAAAGACAGATGACAGAGGTGAGTGTTTCTGATTAGAGCTACGACGGTGAATGTATGGTCCTGACAGTGAAGCACAGACGTGGGAGTGTGATGATAGGACCTGCCTGTGTGCCAGATGTTTTTGGAGATGACATTTAAAGATTACTTGTCAAAGGAATGTTCTGGCAAGATAAGATGATGAGGAAACTTCCATCACTATAACTTTCCGAAACATACAAAAAAGTGAAAACTATATCCTGGAGAGGGCTGTCGCCTGAGTCCAGTAGGACATCTTTGGGGTTTTACAGATAAAGGAAGAGCAACACAACCCCTCCAGCTATGCACAGCTGAAATAAAACAATCACTGAAGAGCACGGAATATACATCCATCCATCCATCATCCATCCATCCATCATCCATCCATCCATCCATCCATCATCCATCCATCCATCCATCCATCATCCATCCATCCATCCATCCATCATCCATCATCCATCCATCCATCATCCATCCATCATCCATCCATCATCTATCCATCATCCATCATCCACCCACCCATTCATCCATCCATCATCCATCCATCATCCATCCATCCATCCATCCATCATCCATCATCCACCCACCCATTCATCCATCCATCATCCATCCATCATCTATCATCCATCCATCCATCCATCCATCCATCCATCATCCATCCATCCATCCATCCATCCATCCATCCATCCATACATCCATCCATCATCCATCCATCATCTATCATCCATCATCCATCATCCATTCATTCATCCATCCATCATCCATCCATCCATCCATCCATCCATCCATCCATCCATCCATCCATCCATCCATCCATCCATCATCCATACATCCATCCATCCATCCATCCATCCATCCATTCATCCATCCATCCATCCATCCATCCATCCATCATCCATCCATCCATCATCCATCATCCATCCATCCATCATCCATCCATCATCCATCCATCATCTATCCATCATCCATCATCCACCCACCCATTCATCCATCCATCATCCATCCATCATCCATCCATCCATCCATCCATCATCCATCATCCACCCACCCATTCATCCATCCATCATCCATCCATCATCTATCATCCATCCATCCATCCATCCATCCATCCATCATCCATCCATCCATCCATCCATCCATCCATCCATCCATACATCCATCCATCATCCATCCATCATCTATCATCCATCATCCATCATCCATTCATTCATCCATCCATCATCCATCCATCCATCCATCCATCCATCCATCCATCCATCCATCCATCCATCCATCCATCCATCATCCATACATCCATCCATCCATCCATCCATCCATCCATCCATCCATCCATCCATCCATCCATCCATCCATCTTCTTCCTCTTATCCTGGTCGGGTCGTGGAGGCAGCAGATGAAGCAGCTCATTCCAGACGTTCCTCTCCTCAGCAACTCTTTCCATCTCTTCCTGGTTGATCCTGAGGCGTTCCCAGGCCAGATGAGATCCATAATCCCTCCAGTGGGTTCTGGGTCTACCCCGGGGTCTCCTCCCAGGTGGATGTGCTCTGAAAACCTCCAAAGGAAGTCTCCCTGGAGGCATCTGGATCAGACGTCCAAACCACCTCAACTGTCTCCTTTAGACGTGAAGGATCAGCGGCTCTACTCCGAGCTCCCTCTGGATGTCTGAGCTCCTCCTCCTATCTCTAAGGCTGAGCCCAGACACCCTGAGGAGGAAGCTCATTTGGGCCACTTGTACCCTGATCTGGTTCTTTGGGTCTCTACCCAGAGCTCAGGACCACAGGTGAGGGTTGGAACCTAGATGGAGAGCTTCACCTTGTGGTTCAACTCCCTCTTCACCACGCCTTGCTCCATTTTCCCATCACTCATGAACAAGATCCAGAGATACTTAAACTACCTCGCTTGGGGAAGCAACTCCTCCCAACCTGGAGGGAGCAGTCCACCGGTTTCCAGCAGGGAGGTGCTGATCCTCATCCCCACCATTTCACACTCGGCTGCAAACCGCTCGAGTGTGAAGCGGCGGAGACGGAAAATCTCCCCAGAAATTTGTGGACATCAGTATCACTCATGTTAAGGAAGCTTGAATCTGTCCTCAAAAATAAAGGTGGATTTAGGAAGTACTGAAAAAATAAACCTCAGAGTTCTGTTGCACTGAGCTCCTACTGTGGGACCTGTGTTTTTAATATTGGGCAGTCACTGTAAGGGGATACAGTCTCTAATATTTAACACTGCACAGGAGGACACTGTCCATGCACACACACACTCAACAGCTGAAAAAATATGTCCAAAATTTACAAAATACTAAAAATAACACTGGTGGAAAAAAAACATGAAAATTAAAAGGCAACATTTGGCGAGAGATGCTGTTTCCCGTATTCAATAAATTCACAAACAGTCCCTTCATCATCACAAGCTTTCTTTTCCCTTTTATATCTTTATCCGAGGAAATACTCCGGAGGTTATTCACCGGATCTGACTGCATGTCGGAGCCCCAGTCGTAAAAACACCCTCGGCTCTTCCTGTACCTTTAAAGAAGTCATCAAAACAAATGCTCTGTTGTTGCACGTGTAATATTTGAAATCATACTGTAGAAAATGGATGGAATTTAAGGCTGGGGTCGGTTTGGTCTGTGAAGCTTTATAAGTTTATAAGGGAGGCTCCGTTGTTCTGGGTCCACATGGTCACACCTGCAGACCCAGATCACTTCTTTGGTAATTAAGGCTTCGTTTGGCATCGTGTCTGACTTTAAGCGGCGTGTAGAAACGTCTTGAGCTGTAACGTCTCGTCCACCGATAGCCTGTCGTGGTAGAAGCTGAGTCCCGTCAGAAGCTCCACGTCTCGGACTCGAGCGGCGTGAAGCTGCACCCAGTCCTCCGCCCACGTCAAGTCGGACCCGTCCTGAAAAGAAACGCCAGCGGGTGAGGGAACATTTGATTTGTTTTTCAGCTGTGGGATTGTCAGCGGGTCTCGGTGGGGTTACTCACGGCACAGCTCTCTGAGTGGTCGGGTCTGTGGGGCAGGATGAAGGCCTTGACCTGAAGTGGACCCTCACAGCTGCCGGGGCTGAAGGCCGAGTTTCCACAACTTGTCAGGACGACGAAGAAATGCGTTGGGATGGGAGCCTCGTTCCTGGAGTGTCGAGAACGGACATGTTTAACCCAGAAGAACCCAGACACATTTTTCTTTAAGGGAAAATTCTGCTGGATATAAAACAGACCAGATGGACTACAAAGAACACATTTTTGAAGTTATTTTAGAAAAGCGCCCCCTAGTGTCCAAGACCTGTAATGTTACATACACGTCACACTGGGCGTTAAAAGGAAATTTATTATAGATTATATGTGTTATATGAAATTAAATCCACCTGACAGTTTCTTCTTTAGAAACACAGAGCTGCCTTTTATTTGCATCAAAAATTCTTCTTTGTTAATCGGATTTAGCAACAAATTTTTACTCTAATTTGTTTTACAGCCCATAAAATGTGCAAACTGACCCATAAAACAGCTTCATATTAGGAGTATTGCTGTTGCTGTAGAACACTGAGCTACACATGTGTACAGTTAACATAAGACATAGAGCAAAAACAAAACACTGAAGGGAACCTGAACAGTTTTATTATCCACACCACGTCATGACTTTATTATTCTGTGTTTATATTTGTTTTAAATTAATCACAGAAAAATACATTGATACAAAAACCCTGAGCTTCATTATTTGAGAAATACTATGTACTCATACGTCACATGGTATTTCTTATGCTGAAGGCCCGATGGAACATATATGTCACAGGGATTTTTACTAAACTTGATATAAGGAATGTGATCAGAGCCGCTTAAATGGGATCTTGAACGTGTTATTGAAGGATTATAATCGTTACATGGGTGGAAATTTACCTTTGCTGTCAAAAAACAAGCTTTTTAAATTAGCACGTTTTCTCCCAGGTGCTCACCGCCATTTAGGAAGTGATGTCATGTTCACAGCGATTCACATCCTGTCACATGACCTCACCAGTGGACGTCACTTTGGGACCTCATCAGTTAAAGTCAAGAATAAATGTCTGTTAGGAAGTTTCTAGAATATTTAAAGGGTGTCACCGTGGGTCCTTATGGGTTAACAAACTGCTGCATTTGAAGCCGTCAGAGAAACAACAGCACCTCATTTATAACAGCCAGGCTAACGTCGATACGGACAAGACCCCAAGTCCTAAACTTACGACCTGCTAGTGACAGTAAAGCATGGTTTGAATCTCATCCTAACCCTAAACGCTAATCCATTCCTCAGCTAATCTGTTTCTGCAGGGCTGCGTGGACATGGTTTGATCAGAATCTAATAGCAGTGACCCAACAACCAGCGATGGCCAGCCCATTAGCAATTTAGGCTAATGCTAAAGTCGCCGTGGCCTCCAGGGGGCGCCACAAAATCAGGAAAGATTTCACCTTAATATTAAAACTAGTTATTCCTATTAACTCTTAAAATGGAAAAGCTCTCATTAATTCAAATGTAAAGCAACGCCCAGTAATATCACTACAAAACAAAGCTGTTGATTTCTTTTAAAGGAGGGGGGGCCATGTAAAATCTGGTCTAGGACGCCAACAACCTGCCAACAACCCACCAGCTGCCATCTCACTTTGATTAAAATGTCGCTAAGGAAGTGGATGACATCAAGTACAACATCTAAATGAAACACAGATCTCTCAGGTGGAACACCCACAGCTCTGGCTGATGTACCGACCCTTCAATAAAAACCTGACTGAGAATAAACATCTTGAGGATCTGTGAGGTACGACTGTGTTTCCCTGGCTACAGTGGGTGGGAGGAAACGCTGCCGTCAATCTTGAGTTTACAGTGAGTCCTACAACTGCTGGATTAAAACCACACATGCAGCAGTGTTAATAACCGTTGCTCTTGACAAAATTGGTGAACTAGACGTGGTGGCTCTCAGACCCAGGCTTGTTTCTTCATCAGGTTCTCGAAGGGGTTTAAATCCAGACTTCTGGGAGGCCAGTCTAAAACCTAAATCCTAGCAAGTGTTTGGGGTCATTGTCTCGTTGGAACACCCAACCAAGACCAAGACCAAGACCAAGAACAAGACCAAGACCAAGACCAAGACCCAACCTTCTGGCTGATGGTTTTAGGTTTTCCTGAAGAATGTGGAGCTAAATCCTCCTTTTTCACTGTTCATTGTCAGATTTTGAAGACCTATAATAAATCTAAGAAAGAACCAAAATGGCTGTTTCACATCCATCATAGAAAGTTAAGAGCTGTGGGAGTCGTTGGAAACTCAAGATTGTCATGATACGTGAACCTCTGGAGCCCGTTTTCAAAGTGTTCTTGCATGAAAGCAAACAGATACGTCTTATTTCAGTTCCCATCACAAACTAACGTCGTCTTTAAAGCCCTAACAGATGACCAGGAGTGCATGTGTCTGTGGCTGACTCACCCAGAAACCTTCATGAGCGGATCAACGTTCCCATCAAAGTCCTCATCGAATATCGGTCCGCTCATGACGTTGACTCCGTTCAGCTGTTGTGAGTACTTCGGGAGCAGGACATCATGGAAGTGGGTCCAGACATCTGAGAAAAGTAAAGCTTTTAGTGCTCAGGCAGTGGATCACAGCAGAAGGAGGCCAAGGATAACATTACTGCTGTGCTCTTCCTCCCTTCGATCAGCCACCAGGGGGCGGTATCTGCTAGAGGATGAATATTGAGATTTCCAACCTTCTCCAGAGCTGGACCTCAAATTAGTGAGAGTTTCCTTGTCTAAACCCAACTGGAGTGTCCACCATTATTCAGAGCACAGTGTTTATTACTAAACAGCCTGGAAACTGAATCTCATGGTGAAGCAAACTGCAGTGTTTAAGGCTGGGAGGCAGGAGGACTGATACTGGAACAGGTCCTTTAATTAAACCCCTTAGTTGTACTTTACTGAAGCAGCTTAGTGCCGTATAATATAACCACTGCAGTTACACCTTTGGATCCATCATCTATACACCGTTTAATCCTCTGTAGGGTCACAGGGGGGTCTGGAGTCTATCCCAGTCGACTCAGGGCGAAGGCAGGGACACCTGGACAGGTCGCCAGCCTATCACAGGGCTACACATAGAGACAGACAACCAAGGACACTCTCATTCACACCTACAGACAATTTAGACCAGTGGTTCTCAACTGGTGGGTTGGGACCCAAAAGTGGGTCGCGAAGCCATTTTTAGAGGGTCGCAGAAGCATAAACCCCAAAAAGTAGTGATGTAAAGTCTTTTATTTTGAAGGACGTGTTTCCTATGACACAGTTTGCTTTCAGTAGCAGGATATTTAGTGGTGGTGACACCAGTAGTTGCCCACTATTAACCTCTAGATTTGTCTCTGCCAGCTTATTGGAGAAATTTAAGTTAAAATGTCCCAAAAATGAACCAAAATGTGCTCAGAATCTGTCAAAATGGGTCAAAATATGCCCAAAACTTGGCACAAGCATCCAAATATACCAAAATGAGCAAAAAAATAAGCCAAAATTTTCCTAAATTGTCTCAAAATACGTTCAGACTCCACCCAAATAAACTTTAATTTGTTAACAGGAACAGCAAACTTCAACAATTTGGGTCACGACTGTTATTAATAGAGACATAGTGGGTCCTGAGGCTGGACCAGTTGAGAACCACTGATTTAGAGCATGTCTTTGGACTCCGGGAGGAAGCTGGAGAACCTGGTGAGAACATGCAAACTCCACACAGAAAGATCCCAGGCGTGCAGCCCCCTTAGATCTTTGGATGTCTCTTGTATATAAAATACAAGTGGGGGAAAGTATAGTTTGTTCACAGGAATTCAGCGTTCAAAGGTAAAATACTGGGCAATAAAGATGACGAACCATTTAAACCATTTAACAAACCATTATGCTGAGCCAAGATCCATCAGTCTCTTCAGTCCACAAGTTGATTCAGTTCTTCACTGTAGAAGCTCCACATAGGTTCTTTTAACTCATGATCTCTGTGGTTTCAATGCAGGAATGACTAAATGTCTGCAAAACTGACTCACCTTTAAACGCAGGGAACATTGGTGCCATGTTGCTGGTGATCAAAGAGTCTGTCTCTGGACCGCTGGCATTCAGATCTACAGGGAAACATGAGAGGTGTTGAAGAAAACGAGTGTGTTGGGTTTTACTGTCAGAGGAAACATTCACAGGCTGGTAGAGCTGAATGCATGTAGGAGTCATTTAGGCAAACACAGATTTATACACAGATTAACCCTCAGACACCAGTAAACACATTTTGCATCACGTCCCTTCCTCTTCCTCTTCTTCTCCACTCATGAACTCGTCGTTAAAAATATCCAAGAGGTTTATTTGCCACGTGTTGTAGTGAAATGCAAAGTGACTCTTCCTCTTGGCTATTTACAGTCCTGACAGCTTCTCTGTGTTCACACTGATGTTGTCACTCAAACAGTCCATTCCTGGGTTTAGCTCCACATCATGCAATAACGCTGCATTTTGTAATAAAATTCTTGAACCAGTATGTCATAAACTTTGCTGCATTTTGTAATAAGTTGTTACATAATGCATCAGTTACTACAAAATGAAGAAAGACGAATGAAGAACATGTAATAATCTGGTGCATTATGTAATAAACCAACAAAAGTGACGTGTTAATTGGATAAACATGACCAAAATGTGTGCGTTTCCATGTATTTCAATGAGAGGGTCCAAGCTTTATAATGGGAGGATCATTTAGGTCCTTGAAGCAACAAGTGAAGGTGCTTTTCTGATGTGTTCAGAGGGTTAATCTTCTAATTCATACTGTCTAAGTCGACTACAGTAAACTATTTTCTTTGCCATAAAAAAGAAAGTTGAGGAAAAGTTGTCAGCTCCTGTCTGTGGGCTTCTTTTCATTCATTTACATTATGAGGGCTGGTTTTAGCCGACAGCAGCCTGAAAACATGGAAATAAAACCAGTTTAAAAGAACATGTATGATTTAATGCATTCAGCAGCATTTAGTCTGGTTTCATTTCCTCTGGAATAAAACTGTCTGGTGTAAATTCTGATTGTCTGATGACCAATCTGTCTGATAATACAGATCTAGCAGCCATGTTGGGGGGATCTGACAGCAGAAGGCCACCTGTCAGGTTTGACTCAGTAACATCAGCTGATAAGACACATCATCCCCAACATCTGGATGACGTTCTGAAGAAGACGGAAGAGATCTCTAACTCCTAATTTTTGAAAAGGTATGGGGACCCTTTGTCAGATATCTTTCTAATCCCCACTGATTCTTCTTACACCCATCCTTAATTTACTTACTGCAATTTCAGTTCGAGACTAAGGAAGGGAAGATAAAGATGAGGAAAGAGAGAAGAACCTGACATCCAGTCCTACAGCCTTGTATATGTCTTGCTGCTTTGAGGACGTGTTGCCAGCGTCACTCTCTGATTATGTTGGTTTTTGCCAGGAATGTTCTGCAGATTTGAGCCACGACACGTGTTTTTTTTTCTTCCTTTCTGTTCTGCTTTTTGGTTTGTGGCTGTCAGTGTATAAATATTCTACATAGAATTAGTGCTCACTGCTGCTTTTTACTTTATACTGATGTGGAACGCACAAAGGAAATCTAGACATTGTCAATTCTCGTTTGAAAATTCAATAAAAAGATTATTGATTAAAAAAAAAACTCCTAATTGTCTGATTATACGAATGAAAGAAAGCTAATGCATATTTTCTCATACGTGTTCTGATACTTGCAGACACTAAGGCTCCATCCACAGGAAGATAAGCCCAGACCTAAACCCACCAACAGTCCATCAACCCGTGTATCGTCCACCAAGCGGCGTTTTGGGGTCTGAAACGATCCTTTCTGAACCTAGGTCCCAGAGTGCAAAGATCTGAAAACGCCGTTTACGTGTCACCGTTGTTACCCCCTGTCCTCTTGCCTCATAGCTCCACCTCTCCATAGATGCTCCAAACTCAGAGAACGACGACAACAATGTCTCCGTATAGAGCTGCGTATGTCCTGCTGATAGTTCCACCTCATCGTCCGTCCAGACTAGAGTCCTACCAGCTCGTCCACTCCTATTTGCTGCTGCCATGTTCTATGTTTACATCCTATACAAATTCCGAAAGTCCCACCACCAGATTCCGCTTGTTTCTGTTACGGCATCATAGCGCCACCAACAGGCCTGGCATGTGTTTTACATCGTTTGCAGGCGTATCAAGTGAATTCGTCTGAAACAGCTCCGTCTTTATGAAGAACGTTTTTGAAGCTATAAGCGTTTTGGGGCCTCAGTCATCCAGGTCACGGTTGTCCTCGTGGTTTCAATCGTAGCATCTTGACTTTCCTCAAAGACCAGTTGAAACGTCTTCAAGGAACTCAAGATGCCACGATTGAAGCTACTTGGTTGGTGATGTGTTGGGTTAGCACTTCCTGGCCCCATGTTCAGACCCAGCAGGGCGTCTAGTGATGGGACGACGGCGAGGGTGTCGTCTTTTGTTGTCTTTGTCCTTATGCTGCCATCTCAGTGTTGCTCTCCTTTCCAGTGATTCTACTTAATGCCCTCGGTGTTACGAACGGTAACGTGTGGACGGACACATTTACTGGAACAGCTCCGTCTTTATGAAGAACGTTTTGAAGCTATAAGGCTTCTTGTGGACGGGGCCTAAATGCACTTTCACCTTGATTACCTGAAGCAAGAATGTCTTTACAACATCCACTGAATTCCCAGCGTCTCAGTCGGGTGATGGGACGCTCTTGTACATTTTTACGTGGCTCTAAAACGAGCCATCTCAACACACACTCACTGGGGGGATGCAGCAGGCCGTAGGACAGCGTGGGGTCGTCTCTGTAGCGCAGACACAGCTGGCTGGCGGCCGGCGGGATGCGTACATCAGCACGAACACACGACTCCAGCTCCGGGCTCAGGGGCTGCATTCTGGCCTGAGAGAGAGAACCAGTCAGTAGACAGCGTGGAGCAGTGGGAGTCCAGGCCAGCCCTCTGAGTGTTGTGTAAGATGGCTTGGCTTGGTTCTGCTTGTGTGCATGGGTCAGCGAGGGCATTGTTTGCTGAGCGCTCTAAAAATAATGATCGCTTCATGTCATCCTGTCACGGAAGAAAAACAGCACATATTTCGCAATTACATTCCTGGTAACGGTATGGGCTGTGTAATTTGGTACCACTTAGATGAAATGTTTGCATGATTTCAGAGAATACTTCATCAAACGGGGAGAAAAGGGAAACTGAAACTCTTGAGTCGTCATTCAAAATGCTGCTGTAACAACACTGACAAGTTAAACTGCAGCCTTGAAACAGAACAGGACAGTATGTACTCCACGTGTCTGGGTAAGGATGGTGTTTACATTGTTTATAGGTGTTTATGCAGCACATCTAGTTTGGATAGACTTCAGAGGAACCACTCAGCTCTAAAAACTCATCTTGACAGCTGAGTCCTTCCATGCCAGATCACCAGGGCCTCCCAGGTGAGCACACGGGAAAAAAAACAAGCAGAAACTTCAACCTAAACCGAAAAAAACTTGTAAAACTCCGCAGCTCTGTTGCGTCTCTCCAGGTATTATCCATTTACATCCCGGAGCCATTCACTGTCACACATCACCATGTATCGGTGCGCCCTCTAGTGGCTCTTACAAGTAATAACGGCACAGAATAGAGCTGTAACCCCGATGCAGGACGAGCTCTACTCCGAATGCTTTTTGAGTTTTGAATTTTTGAAAATCGGCCCTCTGTGTTTAAATTCGATCGCTTCAGGGACCCTTTTGAAGCAGTGGTTCTCAACTGGTGGGTCGGGACCCAAAAGTGGGTCGCGAAGCCATTTTTAGAGGGTTGCAGAAGAATGCCCCCCGTAAAAAGTAGTGGTATAAAGTCTTTTATTTTGAAGGACGTGTTTCTTATGACACAGTTTGCTTTCAGTAGCAGGATATTTAGTGGTGGTGACACCAGTAGTTGCCCATTATTAACCTCTAGATTTGGTTCTGCCAGCTTATTGGAGAAATTTAAGCTAAAATGTCCCAAAAATGAACCAAAATGTGCTCAGAATCTGTCAAAATGGGCCAAAATATGCCCAAAAACTTGGCAAAAACGTCCAAATAAACCAAAATGAGCAAAAAATAAGCCAAAATTTTCCCAAGTTGTATCAAAATCCACCTTAATTTGTTAACAGGAACAGCAAACTTCAACAATTTGGGTCGCGACTGTTATTAATAGAGACATAGTGGGTCCTGAGGCTGGACCAGTTGAGAACCACTGTTTTAAAGCATCTTTAAAGCCTCACCAGCTGATTGTTTTTCACAGGATTTGGCTGATTTTTCCTTATAATATCCATGTCAATATCATGGCAATAGTAGGGGTGGGACAAACTATCGATACAGCGACGCATCATCGTCCCTCCTCGTGTGATATGAGTATCAATACGCTGGTGCCAAATATCCAGACTTTAATTAATATAATAAGGCGCTCTGATTCCCCATGTCCCCAGCGCCCCAACTACTATCCCCAACTACTTAATGTCTCCACACGGTGGCGTTTATCACATGAATGAGGGAGACTGGAGCGGAAATGAATCGGCCCAACAACAGTTAGTACAGGTATAATGGAGGACAGCAACGCTACCGTAAGAGACGCCCCATCCACGTTTAAAGTGGGGACCCATCTGGGCTTTGAGGGAACAAGCAAGCTGGACAAAGACTATGACATATGCAGGAAGTGCCTCTGCAAAGTAAAGCACACAGGCACCACCACCAATGAGCTTTAATTTGTCTTTTATAAAGAAATGTGACGGCACATGTGGACACTGACAGGTTACAGTCAGTGTGTTTGTAAAAGACGCCTATAGGCAGTTTTTGTTAAGTGGTTTGTGTCAAATCTGGTGAAAGTGACACCAAAATGCAGGAAATAAATACCAAACTTAACCTTTTTACAAGCATTTGGTATTTTTCAGTTATAAATATGTTGATGTATTTTTATGTGATTGTCTTGCAATGTGTTGATTATTGCTGTATCGTGACAGTATCAGTATCGTTAGCCGTGTATCGTATCGTATCGTATCGTATCGTATCGTATCGTATCGTATCGTATCGTATTGTGAGGTACCCTGTGATTCCCACCCCTAGTGAGTAGCTTATGCAGATTTTTATTTACAGGAATTAAAAGATTTAAAAACTAAAATTTATCATCAAAATCAAAAATATTTATATTTATATGATCTGACTTTTCACCGTTGCTGTTCTTCCTCTATAGTATTTTCAACAACTAAGAATCCGCTCCATGTTCACACCATGCGCCTGGTGTACACAAATAACTATGTAATATGTGTTTTCAGGCATGTTAGTATGCACAGAGAGTATTTCTTAAATGGTGCTAGAACACTTGTCTGGAAGGAAGTTTGTTTTAAAATGAAAATAGATAGTGTGGGCAATTTTTCTATATATTATAGTCTCCTTGTGGGTGGTGAGTTTGTTAGTAGTATTGAAGTATTTTAGCAGTTAGCGGTTAGCATTAGCATGTAGCATTTGCACTAGCTAAATGGTAACAACGGCACTGGTCACTACCTGTAGCATCTCCTAAACAGGCCTGGGTCAGTTGAACATGGCAATGCTGGTTGGATTAGAAGTTATCATTAGCACTTAGCAGTTAGCTAAATGTTAGCATCTGCACTGGTCACTACCTGGAGCATCTCCTAAACAGGCCTGGGTCAGCTGAACGTGGCAGTGCTGGTTGGATTGTGTAGCAGCAGTGTGAACTGGCACTAGGGGGGGCGACTCTGGGACACCAGAGTTCACCTCCTAGCCTCCTGGAGGTGTCGTGGGACTAAGTAGGAGAAACAGCGTTGAAGGGAGGTTTCCACCTGATGACCCCCAGAGACGTGTTAGGAATCACTGCTCACTGGTAGCTATAGAGACAGATTAGGGATCCTAGGTCCTTCATGGAGGATGGATCCTTTGTTTGTCTTAACTAATTTTTTTTAGGTTAGTCGGTACGTGAAATCATGAATTCGACACTATAATAAATGAACTGTGAATGCATATTTAATTGGATTGATCTTCTAAAAAAAAAGTTTAAAAATCACAAATTGGACAGCATCAAAACATCGTCAAACATTCAGTAGGCATAGGACAGGAAAATAAATGCAGGCCTGCTCGGGAGCATGACCTCGTGCACACCCTGCATGTTTTGCCATGTCAGAGTCACAAACAACCAATCAATGCCGTGATTATTTCAATTAAAAACGAGCCCAGGCGGTTGTACTGTATTTAGATGGAGCTGAATGAAAACAAATCCACATCCTCACTTGCTCTGTCATTCAGGCAGCTCAGTACAACAGTGTCAGCCCTCTGAGGAATGCACCGCGCTGCCTGAGGTCATAATTTACACTACAGCTCAACCGCATTGTGAAAAGGACAAGAACTGTTTTAGGAAAACATGAGCAGAGGCGATGAGTAACAGCTGCTTAGAGAAGGCTCTCAGATACCAAACAATCTGCTGCCAAACCGCAACCGAAGAAGAAATATAGCAGGGACAATGCGACTCAACAGGCCGTGTTTAGAGGTAAGAGGCAGCTCGACTCACCAGAGGCTGGATGGTGTACGACACCCAGAGGGGCATGAGGCGGTCCTGGCTGTAGCCGCTGAGGTAGTCGGAGTGGTGGAGCAGGCAGAAGGTCGCATCTGGCTGGACGACCCGCGGGGTGCCAAAGGGGTGGTGGAGGCGGCGCAGGCTATCCTTAGCATCTGAAGGCAGAAAGCACACTGTCACATGAAAACCACCACGAATGCAAAGACAGATGTGATTATACTGACCTGGACTCAGTGTCAGGAGGTTTCCATTCATGGCCACTTCCTGCAAAGAAATTCAGGCATTGTGTTACTATAACTGGGTTAAACATGTTCAACTATGACAAACCCTCATTGTGCACAGAGGAAAAAGGTCTGTAAAGTTTCTGTGTTACTTTTTTGCACTTTGCCGTACAGGATTGTGGCATTTTCCTCAGTCTGAGAGCAGCACAACTACATTAGAACCTGACCAACTGTCAAACAAAACACACTTAGCGAAGGAACCATTAAATGTTAGCTAAATGTTAGCATCTGCACTGGTCACTACCTGGAGCATCTCCTAAACAGGCCTGGATCAGCTGAACGTGGCAGCGTTTCCTCAGTCTGAGAGCACCACAACTACATTAGAACCTGGCCAACTGTCAAACAAAACACACTTAGCAAAGGAACCATTAAATGCAACACAAAAAACTGTCTCTCTAAAGCTTGGCCTTGAGCGTGGAGTTGCTTCGTGCCGAATGCTAATGTTAGCATGCTAGTACTCTTACGATGGCGACACTAACGCATCTAACAACGTAATGTTTTGTTTAACGACAGCGTTCAAATAAAGACTAAGGGTCAATTTGTTGGGGCGGTGGTGGTCTGGTGGTTTGTGAGGCCAATTTGTAAACGGTGGGTCGCCGGTTCGAGTCCCCGGACTGGCAAGAGGTTGAGGTGGGAAGTGAGAGTGACCGCTTGTCCCAGTCACCACCACTGTGGGCCCTTGAGCAAGGCCCTTAACCCCTGACTGCTCCTAGTATGTAGAGTTAAGGTTAAGTAGGAATAGGATGCAGAGAAGGAATCAATAAAGGTTAGATTAAAACATATAAGGCAGGGGTGTCCAATCCTGGTCCTCGAGGGCCCCTATCCAGCATGTTTTAGATGTTTCCCTCTTCCAACACACCTGATTCAAATGATCAGGATCGTTATCAGGCTTCTACAGAGCTGATGATGAGCTGATCATTGAATCAGGTGTGTTGGAAGAGGGAAACACCTAAAACATGCAGGATAGGGGCTCTAGATCAGTGGTTCTCAACTGGTCCAGCCTCAGGATCCACTATGTCTCAATTAATAACAGTCGCGACCCAAATTTTTGAAGTTTGCTTTTCCTGTTGACAAATTAAGGTTTATTTGGGTGGAATCTCAAGACATTTTGATACAATTTAGGAAAAATTTGGCTTATTTTTTTGCTCATTTTGGTATATTTTGACACTTTTGCCAAGTTTTGGGGCATATTTTGACCCATTTTGACAGATTCTGAGCACGTTTTTGTATATTTTTGGCTCGTTTTAGCATAAATTTCTCCAACAAGCTGGCAGAGACAGATCTAGAGGTTAATAGTGGGCAACTACTGGTGTCACCACCACTAAATATCCTGCTACTGAAAGCAAACTGTGTCATAAGAGACACGTTCTTTAAAATAAAAGACTTTATAACACTACTTTTTTTGGGGGGGGGACATGCTTCTGCGACCCTCTAAAAATGGCTTTGTGACCCACTTTTGGGTCCCGACCCACCAGTTGAGAACCTTTACCTTAAGCCTTTACCTTACTATGTGAAGTGCTCTGAGATGATATATGCTGTGAATTGGCGCTATATAAATAAAACTGATTTCAAGTCAATCCAGCCGATAACTGCACAGAAATTACATTTTTGACCGAAGCAGTGGACTGAGATTGCCATGCGAGAGGCCAGAACAAATCTCCTCAGCACATACCATTGCAGCGGTCTGGGATTTGCAGGTGCACTGCAGGTTGTCGGTGGGGGCGGGGCCAGTGGCCTCACACGGGGAGTCGTGGGAGAGCTGTGCTGGGTTCACTGGCAGGTGAACGGGACTCTTCAGGAGGTGGTTCAGACTGCCATGGGTCCCGTTGTTTGGAGCAGGACGAATACCAAGGAGGTCTAGTGGAGAAAGAGAGGCGACGATGATGATGACGGTACATTTCTATCACTCTCATTGTAACGAACAGAGCTCAGCAGTCGATCTGAAACTAATTGAACTGGATCACCTGAACTAATTACCTGGAGGTGAACAGTGATCCACACCTGTCCTGTGTAAACACGTGTAACCTGCTGGACTTTGTTCTACTTTGACTAGTTGTGAGCAGATGTAAGGGTAGTGTCATGTGTGTTGTGTGTTTTCAACTTTCAGGTAGTTGTATATAACAGGGGCTAACAGGGGATCTGCATTCTGCCAGTTTGTCATGCTCGTTTCTTCTTCTTCCGTCTGGTTGTGGTCGCTGCCTTTTGTTCCTGCTGCTCTTTCTGGAGGCCAGCCCTGAACTGATAAGCACAGCTGTTTCCTCTTCTGAAACGTGTCGGCCCTGTTGATGCATCTCCAGCAGATGTTTCCATAACTGACAAAGAATGGGTCAGTAACCTACGACAGTTAGAAGATGAATGCGTCTTGGCTGAGTGCTGGGACACTGAGTAAATGGTGTTTATCTTGTGGACATGATCTGGTGATGAACGGGGCGGTGAAGCTCAAACAACCAACAATCACAGGGAAGGAAGAGTTTTTCTTCATTCTGACAAAGAGTGAGATTAAAAGATCGACACCCCTCTGATGATCAACAGCTAAATATGCAGCTGCAGCACGCAACCTGTTAGCTTAGCATGGCATGGAGATGCTAGCCTGGCTCTGTCCAAATGCTAGTATGACAGCTAGCAGTGTGACAGCTAGCAGTATGACAGCTAGCAATATGACAGCTAGCAATATGACAGCTAGCAGGGTGACAGCTAGCAATATGACAGCTAGCAGTGTGACAGCTAGCAGTGTGACAGCTAGCAATATGACAGCTAGCAATATGACAGCTAGCAGTGTGACAGCTAGCAATATGACAGCTAGCAATATGAAAGCTAGCAGTATGACAGCTAGCAATATGACAGCTAGTAGCTAGCAGTGTGACAGCTAGCAATATGACAGCTAGCAATATGAAAGCTAGCAGTATGACAGCTAGCAATATGACAGCTAGCAGTGTGACAGCTAGCAATATGACAGCTAGCAATATGAAAGCTAGCAGTATGACAGCTAGCAATATGACAGCTAGCAGCTAGCAGTGTGACAGCTAGCAATATGACAGCTAACAGTGTGAAAGCTAGCAGTGTGACAGCTAGCAATATGACAGCTAGCAATATGAAAGCTAGCAGTATGACAGCTAGCAATATGACAGCTAGCAGCTAGCAGTGTGACAGCTAGCAATATGACAGCTAACAGTGTGAAAGCTAGCAGTATGAAAGCTAGCAATGTGACATTTACCAGTGTGACAGCTGTCATAGCAGTATTTTTGACTTTTGCTATATGCTCCTTTCTCCACTACATTCTATATATATATATATGTGTGTGTGTGTGTGTGTGTGTGTGTTCTCACCCCCTAAACACCACATAAATGTTATGTATTGTTATTGTCATTATTATTATTACAACAGGGCTACACGGTGGTTAGCAGCGTCGCCTCACAGCTAGAAGATCCCCGGTTTGTGTCCCGGTTAGGACGCCTGGGATCTTTCTGTGTGGAGTTTGCATGTTCTCCCTGAGCAGTGTGGGTTTTCACCAGCTTCTTCCCACAGTCCAAAGACATGCTGAGGTTAATTGAGGATTCTAAATTGTCTGTAGGTGTGAATGAGAGTGAGCTTGGTTGTCTGTCTCTATATGTGGACCTGTGATAGACTGGAGACCTGTCCAGGGTTAGTCGGCTGGGTTAGACTCCAGCCCCCCTGCGACCCTACAGAGGATTAAGTGGTGTATAGGCGATGGATGGATTTGTGACTTACCACACATGAGGTTATATATTTCTATGTTTTCAAACGGGGGCACGACAGTGTTGTCTTTAAATCCCGCTCCATAACCGATGAAGATTGCCTGGAAAAGAACAGACAACACATTGATGCTTATTAATTTGTTTGCAGACTTTTCAAATACAAGAGACTCCAAACAGCGCTGCCTGACAGACGAACATGTCAACCAGTTAGGCCATCCATGAGTAAATATTTAAAATTAATTAGAGCAGTAAAATGCTCTCACACAGGTTCCAGTTCTAGGAAAGGGTGGGATTCAGAGCTATATTAGGTGAGTAAACGTCTATATTAAGCACACTTTCCTGCTTTTCTTAGCTGTGTGTCGGCAGGCTGACAGAAAAAGTTGACTTCTCTTGAGACACAGCTTGTTAAAAAAAAAAAAAAAAGGAGGGAAATTATAAGTCTTGTAAGCTAATTATACCAAGTCAAATGCTAGTGTAAACCACGTCTGGAAGCGTACACAGACACACTGTGATAACTGGCATTAAGGTGGCAGACAAAAACACATTCACAATTAAAACAAAGTCAGTCCAAATAAGACAGTAGTAGGCAGAGAGAGACGTCACACAACAAGTGTAACGACTCAACTGAGGCTCGGACTCAGAGCTATGTCTGGTCTGCTTTAGATGTCTTCAAGTATTTGCTTCTACTTCTGCCTGTTCTGTCTACTTTATGTTATTTAATTTGGGCAAATGAAACCAGAAGAAGAGAGAGCTGTGCACTTCTAAATATTTTTTGAGGGTTCAGCTGCCAAAAAAGTTACGTCCGGTGAATCTGCTTTTAGAAGCTGTGTTCCACATCGTAATAAAAAATATTTTTAAAAAAACTTTAACTGTATGACTCTCTTGCTTTGTGTATATTGCGGCCATGCAAAGTTTCCTGAAGGACTTTTGCCTCCTTTTCAATTGGACATCAACGGACAGTTCGACTTTGACAGGCGGTGGTTTGGATGAAAACGTCAGCAAGACCTGTCGCTTCAAACCGTGTCAACAACTATGCAATCAGAGCGTTTACAGCCTCCGATGAAGTCTAAACTCATGACAGCAGGGTGGCTTGGTGGTTAGCATCTAAGAGCTAGTAGAACAACTTGGTGTGGGCCTGGGATCTTTCTGTGTGGAGTTTGCATGTTCTCCTTGAGCAGCGTGGGTTTTCACCTCCTTCCTCCCACAGTCCAATGGCTCCAACTTGACTCCTTGTCAATGGAAAAGCAAACAGGTTCTTAGGAGGAACCAGATTAGAACCAACTAAGCACCAGAACTAGACCTAGAACTAGACTTGGTGGAAAAGGGGTGTGTGGCCCTGTGATGGACTTTCAACCTGTCCAGGGTGTCCCCTGCCTTCGCCCTAAGTCATGACCCTCCAGAGGATTAAGCAGCGTATAGATGATGGTTCACCGTGTTTTAACAGTCTGAAGTCAAAAGCAAGGACCGCTGACAACAGAGTGATCAATCAGCTGAAGAAAGGGTGAAGGTTCATTTGTCAGCAGTGATGTGTTCACTAGCTATGCATCTGTTGTCCGGCTAACTCCAGGTGACGTACAGGCAGACTGAACGCCTGTTGGTCTCGACTGTAACAGTGTTTTTCTTAGTGTGTTATAATCTATAACAATGATCTATTTTAAAAAATCTAAACATATTGTGATAAAAGCTGATCATCACTAACAAACACATCCATCCATCCTCTGACCTGCATGTTGGTGAAGACGTTGTCTGAGCCGTGGAATCCACCAGAGCAATACTTGATTTCCTTGCGGCTACTGAGGAGATAAAATAAAAGCATTTATCTTAGGAGAGAACACATGAAAACATGGAACTTGGAGGTCACTGGAACATCACACACTCATAACCAGAGAGGCATATTACAGGGTAACAACATGCTGCTTACCGTGTCTGTCAAGTCGAGTGATTTAGTTCCTCAGCCTGAAACTATTTTCCATGATTACACGGTTGTCAGCCATCAAAGGGTTTGTACAAGCCCTCTCCTTCATGCCATGCTGTACTCATTATACATGATTGCTATCACTAATCACTGTAATGCTCCAGCTTCTGTGTGGCCAAAGAAACTTTTAGTCGAATCTATTTCAGTGGCACCGTCTTTTAATGTTGCATAAGACTCCTGAGTTCATAAACTGCTGGTGTAAAAGCTCTGGTTTCAGTCTTTTACCCAATCAATGGTATTATGTCCATAGGGTGTTTTTATAGGCTAAGAGACATAACATGAGGAAAATATGCAGTCAGCAGGCATTTCAACCTTCAAACTGCAGTGTACCGATGACATAGAGAATGTTCAGGAGGTAAATCAACAACCGGAGAGGCTGACTCACTCCTTTACTTTAACTTCCTTACTCAGGAATCATTGAACTTAATATTAACCAGCTTCTTTGCAATGTGGTTACGTCATACAGACAAGCTAATACAGCATAATCCAAATGTTTCACTTCCCTACATTTTAACACCCACATGACCAGCGTCAGTGGGCTTTTTTTG
Source organism: Dascyllus trimaculatus (assembly GCA_024666655.1). Classification (NCBI taxonomy): domain Eukaryota; kingdom Metazoa; phylum Chordata; class Actinopteri; family Pomacentridae; genus Dascyllus; species Dascyllus trimaculatus. The sequence continues at coordinate 23,627 of JAMOIN010001014.1, forward strand.
TACATTATACACTATATTGTCAAAAGTATGGGCCCACGCCTCCAAATAATTGAATTCAGATGTTCCAATCACTTCCATGGCCACAGGTGTATAAAATCCATCACCTACGCATGCAGACTGCTTCTACAAACATTAGTGAAAGGAACTGTTAATGCTTCAGCAGACCAAGACATTCTGGACTATTTGATGCTCCCAACTTTGTGGGAACAGTTTGGGGATGGCCCCTTCCTGTTCCAACATGGCTGCCACCAGAACAAGGTCCATAAAGACATGGATGATCTAGTCTGGTGTGGAGGAACTGGACTGGCCTGCACAGAGTCCTGACCTCAACCTGATAGAACACCTTTGGGATGGATTAGAGTGGAGACTGAGAGCCAGGCCTTCTGGTCCAACATCAGTGTCTGACCTCACAAATGTTCTTCTGGAAGATGGTCAAAGATTCCCATGAACACACTCCTAAACCTTGTGGAAAGCCTTCCCAGAAGAGTTGAGGCTGTTATAGCTGCAAAGGGTGGAACAACTCCATATTAAACCCTACAGATTAGGAATGGGACGTCATTAAAGGTCATGTAAAGGCAGACGTCCCAAAACTTTTGGCAGTATAGTGTATTTCTCAGTTTACAGTGTTAGCTAAACAAGTACAAAAGGCTTTTTTAATCACTGTGTCTGACGTCCAAATGAATCTTGTTTTGCTTACACAACCTTGTAAAACATCTCCAGTGGCTTAAGTTGGGAATGGTCGATGCAACTTCCTGCAGTGATGTCCAGGTCTGTTTGGCATGTTGTGGACATTTTGTGGGCGTTCACAACAGCTACCCATCTTGACACTGCACAGTTTGATGAACTAACAGTGAGACATTAAAACCAGGGTGGACTTACAGTGCTGCCTGCCAGCCCGACTTCATGTAGAGGTGACCCCTCTCTATGCGTATGTTGTTAGCGAAGTGCAGCCTCTTGGGGAGGTTTTCTTTGAGGTACGGCCTCATTGGCTGGTCAGGGCTCCTGCACTTCAGAACAGATGAGGAGAGTTAACACACCGCAGACGGAGAATGGGATTGTTTGACATGAAGCCAAGCAAGCAGATAATTTTTCATTCTTCTTATCAATACAAGAGTCTCATTTGGAATGCTCCACATACCGACAGGTTCTTCACCAGGCCCTCATAATCGACTAAGGGAGGAAACACAGAACAAGGTCGGCCACGGTCATTTCAAACAAAGTGACACTGAGTGATGTTGCAAAGCTGGGGAGGCGAGCGTTAGTCACATGAAAGATAATCCTGTGGGAGGCGAGTCGGTCTAATTCGAGCAGCCGGGCCTTGGATGACGGTGAAGTCAGAAGTGTGGTCCTGGTACGTTGACACGAAGACCGCCCTTTCACATGAAGCCTCCTCCATGCCTGTCAAGACAGCAACACTAAATTGTCTTTCGGCACACAACGACACATGAGAGAGTCCGTAAACAAAATGTCTCAAGACAGTAAGATTTGCCATTTTCATAGACACAGAAACACACAGAAAATAATGGAAGTGATTTGCACACTTAAATTCACAGTAAGACGTACCGTTGGATCCATATGACTAGCGATAGACTAATTACTAGTACGGTAATTACAGCACAGTAATGCATACATCCCTCCCACCGTGGGGCATATGCAGCACAGACATGGGTATGAACATGCACTTCAAACGTACAACAGTGGAGCTAAAAGGTCTTCTGTTCATCCCACTGTCCAACCCCATCCTGCTGTCACTCTCTCAGCTGATCTAGATGAACAACCTGCCATCGGCTCTAGTCTCCCATTATTATCCTAAAGCCTGACAATGAAGCCAGGAGAGAGTGCAGCTCAGCTTCCTCTCAGACCACTTGAATCACAATATGTTTAAAGGTGATTATAGGATTATTTTCTCCCCACTGACACCAAAAAAATACAGCCTACCCTAGCTTTGATATGTGTAATTACAAGACTAAACATGTGGCCTCCAGATATCCAAGAAACGTCTTCAAACAAACTAAATATCCTCCAAATGGGCTGCTAAGAACAGTCTTTTCTAGTAAACTCCACAATCATTTCTGGCACTGGCTTATATTGTTGTAAGAGCCTTACTAATGTGAGGTGAATTTAAAAATTGCATTTCAGGATGCGTCCATCTTGGTAAATGATTGTACAGCTTTAACGTCTTCGAGAAACTCAAGCAAGTCCAGACGCTACAACTGAAATTCAGAATGTCGTATCAGAATGCTCCAATACGCCGACGACACACAACTTTACAACTAAGAGGATAACCATGACCTGGACGACTGAGGATCTTCAAAAACAGGTTGTTTTAAAAGAAATGTGATCTAATTATCTTCAGTTTCATTTTTAATTCAGTAAACATGCCATGATTTGTAGCTGCATCCCAGCTGTGTTGGGACGGTGTGGTCGTCTCACCGTGGTCAGATGTGATTATGATATTGACACAGTGGTGCAGGTCTCTCGCCATCAGGCCGTCCATCAGCATGCCCATAATCCTGTCCACATTTTCCAAGGCCTGAACCACCTGAAGACACAGCAGGTCAAGCTTTAACTGAGGCAACATGTGGCGGTAGAGAAAGTTAACAAACGCTGTGATTTAACCATGCAAACATTCACTCACAGCCTGCTTCAGATAATAAACACTTAGCAGATATTATGAACTGAAACACATTTGAAAACATTACACTGGGCTTGGGAGACATTTTAAGAAGCCATTTTATGGAGCAACTGTAGCGGAAACTTCATCTTTACAATCATGCATTTGGGTTCCTTCAGTGAATGGTTATTATAGGTCTTTTGGAAACATTAAACAATCTGCTGGGTCAAAAATATACATACAGAAACGCTAATATTTGAAATGCCACTTGGCCATTTTCAACTCAGTTATACACTTTTTGTTAGCCGTCCACAAGCTCCTGGTCACTCCTCTTGACAGAACTGGTGCAACTCTTTTTGATGGGGTTTAAGTCCAGTCTAAAACCCTAATTTTCACCTTATTGAACCATTTCATTACCGTTTTTGATGTGTTCTGGGTCGTTGTCTTGTTGGAACTCATAACTGCATCCAACACTAAAACTTCTGACTGATGATTTTAGGTTTTCCTGAAGAATATTGAGGTAATACTCATTTTCATGGCACCTTTGTTGCCAAATAGCTCAATCTTTGTTTCTTCTGACAACAGAACTTTCCTCCAGTGGGTTTTTTCTTTGTCCATGTGATCAGCAGCAAACCTCTGCCAAGCCTTAAGGTGTCATTTGTGGAGGAAGAGCTTCTGTCTTGGACGGCAGCCTTTCAGCCCAACATGCTTGACTGTGGACACTAACCCTTGTGCTCAGCAGCTTCTAATTCATTGCAGACCTGCTGTTTGGTGATTCTTGGTTGACTCCTGACCAACTGTCTCTCTGCAGGTTGTGTTTTCTTCCTGGTCATTGCAGTAGCAGAACTGCACTTCATACTTACAAACAGTTGTTGGCACGGTTGATTTGGAGATCTGATGTATCTTTGAAATGGCTCCAAGTGACTTTCCCGACTTGTTCAAATCAATGATTTAAATTTTCAGATCTTTGCTGAGCTCCTCGGACTTCACCACTGCAGTGTTTATGTCTGAGTCTAATGAGTGGATCAAATGGGCCCTATTTAAATTGCCCCTTGAGGAGTCAGCAGCTGTAGTCAATCCTAATCACTCACAAGAAGGTAAGAGGTTACGCCGCCGAAAAATGTGACAGATTTTACAATAAATGTATGAATGAACCAAAATGCATCACTGTTCCTGTGCTCGTCATAAAAAACCCATCTCATGCTTGTGCTGCCATGATGCAGGTGGTCTTTACAGGTGTACTTTTATTCACGACCGTGCACATGCCAGATTTGGATGTTGCTCTACTGGACCTTCATCACACCCAGGCTGGTCTACAGCAGGTAGGTGTTGCATGTTTTCACCTACTGCACAAACGGTCTTTGTCTCTAAGTGGCTTCATGCAGTATTAAGTCAGAACAAGACATGATCTCTGCTCATGACAGCTGTTTTCATCGTTGAACATTCTATTGATTATTGAAAGGAATAATTCAGATTATAAATCACACAGCTACCTAAGGCTTTCATTAAGTCATCTGCTTTTAAATTTAGTTTGAGCTTGTTCAACCGTCTCCATGACACTCCAAACTCCGTCTCCTGCTCTCCTTGTTTTGTCCTTAGTCAGTTCTTTTCAGTAAATGATCTCCAGCCTTTGTGAATAACTGACCTGGCTACTTCCTGGCCCGTAGAGATGCCCCGATGAGTCCGGTTCATCCAGGTACAAAGTGTAAAAGTCAGCTCTGAAATCACAAAAACAGTTGAGGGCGATGTTCAGAGTTTCTCAGCGGAACCTCGCAGTATAATCTTGGTAATGAAGGGCATGCCATACCTTTGTCCTTGAGGTAAACTCAGCCACTCGAACAGTGTCGACAGTCTGCTCTCAAATGGAAGCAACCTGCACACAAGAGAGGCTTCACGTAATGAGGACATGAATCCACCGCCACAAGGCACGAATTCAAAAGTATGTGAAACAATGGCACCGCTCTTACTTGTCATACTTCAAGTAGAAATTGGGGAAAGTGCCGTTGATGGCTACGTCGGAGCCCGGCCAGAAGACAGTGGCTGACTTCAGTTTCTGTCGGATAGCAGTGACCCAGACCTGGGAAAGAAGAAGAAGAGTAGGAAAAGAAAGGATGGGAAGGGAGGGAGGACAGAAGGGAAAGAAAGGAAAGGAGGCGAAGTAAAGAGAAAGTAAATTAAAGCTGCAAGCAGCGTTGAAGGGCCCTCGCCCCCGACTCCAGCCCACCTCCACCCCCTAGGTGTTGAGACGTTTGGAATGTCTGAGCACAGAATTGTGTTTGTGTCATCCTGCTCTGCACATGCACCAAATTTCATGTCTGTAGCACAAACCGGTGATTTTATGTGAATTTTTTGAAATTTCTAGGGGGCGCTGTGGAGCTGTTTGGACATGCCCAAGTGTTGAGGGATAGACTGTCATCAAGCATATCAAGTTTCATTCACATCCTATCATGCACAGTCAAGTTATGAGCATTTCACACTTCATGGCCACACACTCAAAATGGCCGCCCTGCCACGCCCACACCGTGTGACACAGCCACAAGATTTTAATAACTTTTGATCCTGAAGGGGTCAAGATGCCACACAGCCAATTTCATCAAGATGGGATAAAAATCCTTTGTTAAATTCCAATGCCTCCACACGACCTTCTGCAGGGGGCGCTGTGGAGCCGATTGGAATTTCAAGTGTGCAGATGCGTTGGTCTTGGGATACTGTACAAGTGTACCAAATTTCATGTTTGTAGGATAAAGCAGAGATTTTATATGAGTATTTGAATATTTGTAGGGGGCGCTGTGGAGCCGTTTGACCACGTCCATTCCTGAATTGTATATTAAATATTAGATCTTGAGATTAATGAGGATTTTTGTGGATTTGGTGATTTTACATGGATCCCTTCACCTCCAAAACCCATTTCTTTCCACATGGCGAATTTGTCCAAAATGGCCGCCATGCCACGCCCACACCGTGTGACGCAGCCACGAGATTTTAATAACTTTTCATCCTGGAGGGGTCTAGATGCCGTTTTCTAGGGGGCGCTGTGAAGCTTCTTTTGAAATTTCAAAAGCAGTAATGTTTTTGTCTCGGGCTACTGTACCTGTTTACCAAATTTCATAGCTGTACGTGAAACTAGCCGTATTAACTCCATTAAAACCCAATTTTCAAGGTGGCGCTATTGAGTCATTTTGCCATTCATATGTGTAATTCTCCCAAAATATCAAATTTTTGCCGGTCCTGATATGTGTGCCAAATTTGGGGAGTTTTTGAGCATGTTTAGGGGGTGAAATTGGGGTTCAAAGTGGCGTAAGAGAAATAAATAAACGAACAAACGAAGCAGGAACAACAGGGCCTTTGCCTTTTCATGGTCGGGCTCTAATGATATGAGAGGAAGCAAAGAGGACGAGAGGAAAGTGAACGTCTGGATTCATGACTAATTCAGACAGAATGAGTTGCAGCAGACAGGCACCCAACTCTTTTATCTCATCATAGCAGCAGTGTTTAGTCCATTAGGATAAAAACATCATCCCTCACAGCCCAGTCTTAGATCTAACGTGTTCTTTATTCTAAATCAATACCTCCTGGAGAAACCTATGAAGCAGGCGTGTAAACTCACTGTGGCAGATGCACTTTGTTGCATTGGTGCAACAGTCGTTGGTAATTTATCACCTGACAGGGGTCGTACATCTCTCGTCTCCTCCTAAGAAGCCATAAGGCAGCTGCATGGGGTACATTTAAGTTTGTCACACAGCTGACAGACGAGATGATTTGAGAGACGTCCCACTGAAATGGAAACCACAGGGCATGTAGACGAACCCGACGCACAGCTTCACAAGCTGTCATTTAGCACGAGCTGAATCCATGAGGAAGCTCGTTACGGGGAGGGCCGATGTAAATGTAAATGTGCTTTATTTATATAGCCCTTTACAAGCACCCACAGGTGAACCAAAGTGCTTTACAATAGATAATAAATAAAAACAATACAACCAATGAGTAAAAACATTAACAATAACAAGAAAAAAGTTGGTTTGATGACCTCAGTGTCTTTCCATGTTAAAATCTCTGATAAATAAGAAGGGGCCGAGCCATTCAGAGCTTTAAAAACAAACATTAAAAGTGTAAAATCAATCCTAAAATGAACTGGAAGCCGGTGAAGAGAGTTAAGAACAGGAGCGATGTGCTCTCGTCTCTTAGTGTTTGTTACAAACCGGGAAGCAGCATTTTGCACAAGTTGGAGGCGACTCGGTGCAGATTGAGAGACACCAACATACAGTACATTGCAATAGTCCAGTCTTGAGCTAATAAGAGCACGGATGGCTTCCTCGAGGTCGTGATGGCTTGAAACCGTTTTTACTTTGGCCAGGAGACGTAACTGGAAAAAGCCCGTCTTAACAACATTATTGATTTGCTTATCGAATTTCATATAACTGTCGAAAATCACCCCCAGATTTTTGACAGTTGGACTGAGCTTTGCAGACAAGGTGCTAAAGCCAGCCGTCACAGTGTCCCCAAAGACAATACGTTCTGTTTTGGCATCATTTAAATGTAGAAAATTTTGGGCCAACCACTGCTTAATGTCAGCGATACAATCCAATAACGAAATTTGTTAACTCTGTGGCTTCACCGGCATGTAAATGTGTACATCATCTGCGTAACAATGAAAAGAGGGATTGTGCCTGGCTGTAATAGACCCGAGTGGCAGCATATACATTGAAATAAGAATAGGGCCCAGAATGGAGCCTTGTGGGACCCCACAGGAGAGAGGAGCCCTGGAGGAGGACAGGTTGCCAACCATAACAGAGAAGGTTCTACTAGACAAATAAGATGTGAACCACTTCAGTACAGTGCCCTGGATACCAGTGTAATTATTGAGGCGTGGCAGGAGGACTGAATGGTCCACGGTGTCGAATGCTGCTGTAAGGTCAAGTAGCACTGGGACTACAGGGGATTTGACATTAACAGCCAGTGCAGTTTCATTGTACACCTTTAACAGAGCAGACTCAGGGCTGTGACCTAAACCCAGACTGAAACTTCTCAAGGATAGAGTTACTTTCCAGAAAGGACTGTAATTGCATAAAAACAAAACTTTAGAAAGAAAGGGTCGATGAGAAATAGGCCTAAAATTAGATAAGACTGAGGGGTCGAGGTTGGGCTTTTTAAGAAGGGGCCTGACCACAGCATGTTTAAAGGCACCTAACCGAAGGCAAGTGTTGATAAAAAACCATGATCCTCAGCAATGAAACGAGCTCGTTCACAGAAAACAAACTGCAGCATGATCTGAGCATGAGTCTTCACATTTCCTACCCCTGACTCTTGTTTGTGGTTTTCCACAGAGTCAGTGTGTGTTAAATTTCACAAGGAAGTGGACAATCAGGCTCAGACTCCCAGATGTGTGAAGGGATTGTTACGAAACATCTTGTGGTGCTCGCTCAGCAAAAACTGAATTTACTTTTGGCCAAGAGCAAATTTGACTGAACCGACTAAACAAAAGACATCACTTACTGGTTCTCCCTGGTACCATTTGGCGTTGAACTTCTCGTCAGTTTTCAAGCTGAAAAAAGCGTCTCGGGTCACGTCGTACATCTTGTTGTCCACGATCCCGTGAGACTCGGGATAAAGACCCTTTAGAGATGGAACACAGTCACAGTGAGCTGTTCTGATACTGAGGCTGCAGAAATCTACAGCCATCATCTCCTCTCTCTGATCTTTATAACTTAAATATCAACGGCAGCCACAGCAGTTTATTGTAATTGCAGGGTCTGTTGTCGACCAACAGAGGTGGAATTCAAAGGCCTTCAGCTTTGCAATGGTTCTTTCCAAACATGTGTAAATCATTAGGCCTCAACAGCACAGTACCTCTCAACTACCGTGAAGAAATAAGTGTAATTGAGGGGAAAAGCCCAGTTTTACAATACAACTGTTACCCCTTTTCCACCAAGAAGAACCAGATCCTAGTTCTGGTGCTGAGTTGGTTCTAATCTGGTTCCTCCTAAGAACCTGTTTGCTTTTCCATTGACAAGGAGTCCAGTTGGAGCCATTGGGTCACCATAAAACCACTACGCTAGCATCCATTACATAGCAGTTAAACAAACGCAGTAAGTTGATGATAATATCTATGTTTATCTCTATAGATGGTCTTAAGGCTGATTGTGAGGCGGAGGTCCTCCTGTTGCCTGGACACATCCGTGATCACGCTACTGGTGGGACACAACTGTAGCGGATTTCAGGTCAACAGTTTGTGCTAAACTTCCGTGTGTCCCGGGAGTCATTCCAATACATGTGTGATGGGACCAGGGACGTCCTGGAGAACAAGGACACTAATTAGCGCTTGTGTGTCCCTTTCCACCGTTGATGGTTGGTCACCATAACCCCGCCCCCAGCCCCTGACGTACTCGGTGCTTAGCTCTGGACCAGCAAAGAGTTGGTGCTTGCTGAGCTCCAGTTTCTAGAACCTGGAGTCGGTGCTCAGGTGGTGGAAACACAAAGAAGTGGAGCTAAGTCAGGCTCTGGCTCCGGACTAGACCTGGAACCAGCTCAGTGGAGAAGGGGTATGTAGTACAGTAACAAGAAATGCATATTGGCCGATTTATAAAGGACTTCTACTCTTTTGCATTGTTATATCAGTACATTCAACAACACGAGCACTTCCTCTAACAAGTCAGTGTTTATCCCATAAATGAACCTCCGACCTTGAACTGACCGGGAAAGACTTACAGTAACGATGCTGTAGTGGTTGGGGAAGGTCTTTGTGGGGTAAACAGGCCTGAGGTATGGGGCTGTTGTTCCGGTGCTTCCTGTAACACAGTAAAGATCAGTCACAACATGACGCCCAGCAAACCTTGAAGAGCTGTAGGATCAACGTGTCGGTGACTCACGCAGCTTGTTGATGACAGGCAAGTGGCTTTCATGATCTTTCAGATACTGAGCTCGGAAACCGTCCAAGGACACCAGGATCAGGGGAGGCCTGGAGAAACTGAGTAGGACAAGAAACCCAACAAAGGTAAGTTCTTTAAGGAGACACGGAGGTGGGGCTGTGAACTGAAAATGAAATAACTGCTCAGTGGGTGACATGGATATGTCTGGCACCAGTGATGTGATGAGGAAGAGTGTAAGGGCAGATCAGGAAGTGCTGTAAACTATTGGGTGTGAATGGGTTCCACCTTCACTGGGTTGGCTGTGAATTTTACCTAAATAAGGCAGGAACCTTTGTGTCTGGGTAGGGTTTCCTACTGGAAGCTTTTGACCGCTGTGCAGCAAGATGCCGAGCGTTACGAGAAGATCTTTGTCTGGTCATATGCAATTTGAGGAGCTTTTTGATATAAAATAAAGACACTGTTTGCACCGAAAAGCAAAAAGACTTGGACTTTAACGTACAAAAGGTCTAAAAGTTACGATATTAACACACAAAGGTATCAAAAATCCAATGGTGGTGCGCAAAGGTGTCGATGACCTGGATATAAAGGCAGAAAGGTCACAACAATGTGGATATTAATGTACAAAAGTATCCTAAACCTGAGTAATGATGTACCAAAGTATGAAAAACCAAGAACATTAACCTGCAAAAGTATCACAACCCAGAGTTTAACAACCAAAGGCATCACAAGTGGGGTTATATTAACAAACGGAAGTGTTGAAAGCCTGAATATTAACATACAAAGACATTAAAACCTTGATTTTAACATGTGGAGGTACCAAAAACTTCAATATTCGCCTACAAAGGTATGAAAAACCTGCACAATAACACACAAAAGTATAAATATCCTGGATATTAACATGCAAAAGGGTCACAAATTCAGACATTATTGCACAAAAGTGTCAAAAACCTGGATCTAGTGACGCACAAAAGTAAGAACAATGTGGATATCTATGCACAAAAGTCTCAGAGCAGAGTCGTAGGAGAGCTGGTGTGCTCGAGCAACAGTGTGAAAGTTGCATCTAAACCCTTTTTATGGCAGGAAGAGATTATTTATGCAAAAAACCTAAGAGAATTAAATCAGTGAATGAGAGGAATAAATCCGTCCACATCTCTCTGGTCTCTGAAGGGATACGAGGCAGGTCCCACAGAAAGCCTTGTTTTCTACACTGAAACTCAACACCACCAGCACAAAACTCTACTTCTCCTCTAAAAATCAATTCTTAAGAAATAAATCTGACTCTTCGGTGGCTGAATGTGTCACCATGTCTGCCAGACACTAACTCTGTTTGGTGCAATGCTGAATCAAAACAGGAAGTTGGAGACTGGAAAGCAATGAGCTGGGTTAGGGTGGAATACAGAGCATTCAATTACTATGAAATCAACAAATAAAAGACGTCATTAGTCCACAGATAGATGGGCTGATTTACTAATTATCTCGTAGATGGATAGTAGTAGACACTGACTAAAAGAAACAGCAACAGAATCTATTAGTTAACATATTAATTCTATATGAATAGGCCAAATCAACTTGAAACTAGAGCCTTCAAAAAGCATAAAATACACGATTTAATAGACCAACAACACATTTGCTTTTCTATTTTCCCTCTTCTTTATGTTTAAGATTCAAGCGACACCTCAGTCGAGCATGTTTAAGTAAATTAACATGAAGAAATGTTTGCAATCAGCCTTTTCCAAACGAGTATAAAACCCAACCACACATAAAAACAAAGACGCGGTTCGCCAACGGAAACAACACGAACAAACCCGACGGGCCGAGATGAAACAAATGAAGGCGACGTTAGCGAGTTTAATGATATTTTCGAAGTAAAAATAGCTTCATGTGGAGCCACGGGGTTTGTTTTCATAGTCTGATGGGTTCGTCTGGGGTTCCTCCCTCGCCAAGGCAGAGGCACTCATGTGATCACGCTTCCATGCAACCACCCACCCACACAGACACAACTCACCAACACATGTCTTATTGCTCTGACTCATTAGCCTCCATAGGAAAAACGACACCACAAGTCATGTGTTTAGGTTATGACATACCTCGAAAGGAACAAAGACGAACAGACGACAGCGAACTATGAGACAGTTTCATCCTCGGCTCTGAAACCTGCGGAAAGGCGATGCTTAAAGAGGCGGAGAGGAACCGAACGAGGCCAAGATCTGAGACGCTGTTTTCAATTAAAGGTCGACACAATCTACAAGACTCACATCAGAAAGAAAACACCAGTATTCTATAACCTTTTAAGGACAACACAGCCTCCTCATTATGAAGGCTAGGAGAGGAAACATGGAGGGAAATGACTGCTTCATGGTTCCAGGTGTTAGATTAATTACAGAATAATAAACAGGATTTATTGGACTCCAAGTAAAATGGCAAGATTGGGACTGAGGCTCCGTCCACATGAAGCCTTATAGCTTCAAAACGTTCTCCATAAAGACGGAGCTGTTCCAGTAAATGTGTCCGTCCACATGTTACCGTTCGTAACACCGAGGACATTAAGTAGAATCACTGGAAAGGAGAGCAACACTGAGATGGCAGCATAAGGACAAAGACAACAAAAGACGACACCCATCACTAGACGCCCTGCTGGTTCTGAACATGGGGCCAGGAAGTGCTAACCCAACACATCACCAACCGAGTAGCTTCAATCGTGGCATCTTGAGTTCCTTGAAGACGTTTCACCTCGTCTTTGAGGAAACTCAAGATGCTATAATTGAAACCACGAGGACAACCGTGACCTGGATGACTGAGGCTCCGTCCACATGAAGCCTTATAGCTTCAAAACCTTCTTCATAAAGACGGAGCTGTTCCAGTAAATGTGTCCGTCCACATGAATCCACTTGATACGCCTGAAAACGATGTAAAACACATGCCAGGCCTGTTGGTGGCGCTATGACGCCGACTTTAGGCATGAAGAAATCTGTATAGGATGTAAACATAGAACATGGCGGTGGCAAATATGAGTGGACGAGCTGGTAGGACTCTAGTCTGGACGGACGATGAGGTGAACTATCAGCAGGACATACGCAGCACTATACGGAGACATTGTTGTCGTCGTTCTCTGAGTTTGGAGCATCTATGGAGAGGTGGAGCTATGAGGCAAGAGGACAGGGAGTAACAACGGTGACATATAAACGGCGTTTTCAGATCTTTGCTCTCTGGGACCTAGGTTCAGAAAGGATCGTTTTCAGACCCCCAGAACGCCAACTTGGTGGACGATACACGGGTTGATGGACTATTGGTGGGTTTAGGTCTGGACTCGTCTTCGTGTGGATGCAAACTAAAAGCTCTGACTTATGCTATCCTCGTAGGTTCGATTGTAGCATCTGCTTGAGTTTTTCCAAGACCTCTCATCCAAGAGGCTCCATCACTTCTAAACTGACTGGTTGGGAGTTCCAGATGTTTAAACTCTTCAGGATCCATTAACACTGTTGAAGCTTCAGTCTGCTGGGTGTGTTGCTCCTCCCCTCATTATGATTCGTTAGGTCCTTCCCTCTCACAGTGGGGTTCGTTAGGGACCTTTGTGGCCAGGTGTGAACGCCTCTCCCTTCATTATGCGAGTCGTTGGGTTATGTTATGTTGGAGAGGCGATACGACCCATGGCCCTCCTTTACACATGCAGTCCTCGTGCCCTGAGATAGATCTGCTATGATTGTCTCTTTATTAGCGAAGCCACGTCCTCTGAGTTGGTACCAGGACCTACACTCTGCCTGTTGGGCAAAATACCGAAGGGATAAGGGCTGAATGTTCTCCAGATCTCATGGTGCAGGACAGCTATCCTCATCCCTTCCTATGAAAGACTGAGTTATAAACTACAGACAGGGAAGAGGTTGATGTATGCTGAGTTACACCTTTACGTAACTCCTTTACCTTAGTTTGAAGTTTGCTTGTTTGTTTAGGATAGAGTGGTGCATTAACTAATACTGACAATATATTGTTTAGAGCAGTGGTTGGGTCGCAAAACCATTTTTAGAGGGTCGCAGAAGCATACCCCCCCAAAAACACAGAGGTATAAAGTCTTTTATTTTGAAGGACGTGTTTCTTATGACAGTTTGTTTTCAATAGAAGGATATTTAGTGGTGGTGACACCAGTAGTTGCCCACTATTAACCTCTAGATCTGTCTCTGCCAGCTAATTGGAGAAATTTATGCTAAAACGTCCCAAAAATGAACCAAAATGCACTCAGAATCTGTGAAAATGGGTCAAAATATGCCCCAAAGCTTCGCAAAAGTGTCCAAATATACCAAAATGAGCAAAAATAAGCCAAGTTTTCCCAAGCTGCATCAAAATGTGTTGAGACTACACCCAGATAAACCTTAATTTGTTAACAGGAACTTCAACAATTTGGGTTGCAACTGTTATTAATAGAGACATAGTGGGTCCTGAGGCTGGACCAGTTGAGAACCACTGGTTTAGAGTATATATTTAACACCTATATACCCACAAAGTGTCCACGGATACTTGTGTAGGTTTAAACAGGTGGTATGATGTGATGCTCTGTTGTTGTTTCGTGTTAATGTTTTGTTCTATCTACTGAATGTTATGTCATCCTGTTGGTCCCATATGTACGTGTGCTTGGTTGTTAAAAATGAGAAAAACTTATAACATTAAAGCTGCAAAAAGAGAGAGAGTTTCTTTACCCAGGTGGACACTGTGGCTGTCCAGTTTCCTCAGAGGTCGTCTGCAGCCAGAGTACCCCGTCTGCTTAAAAAGAAGAGAGTCATCAGTAAAACAAAGACAATTTATATGTCAATAAACACCAAAATAACTTACAGGTAAACCAACCAGACCTAATAAATATGTACAATCAGTCCCTCCAGGAAGTCGTGATGCTGCATCGCAACAATTAACGCTAATTCAACCAATCTCCATGAATTCTGCGCCACCTTGCAATTTCGTCCAATCACCGCGACTTTTCCGCGATTTAGTCCCGCCTCCCGTGAGTTCCACCAATCACAGCAGGCAGTCCCCAGTAATGCACGTACGTCACCGGATTCACTTCCTTGTTTATGGTTTGAAGATACAGATGCAACAAAAACTACTGCAGAACAATTCCCTGATGTTCTTCACCAAAGCGGAGCTAAACTGTTTTCACCCCGTGGAATATTGAGGTGGAACACAAACCAAAACCATCCACTGACAAACACTTTTCTACCGTAAACATATCAGGAGAATGGGTGAAACCAGCGGACCACAGACCAGACAAACCACCGTGATGAAGCTGTTGCATCCAGATCTGTGGCAGCACTGAAACAAGGAAGGTCAGTTAGATTCATTAACTGACGTGACGAGCTGTGAGCGTGTGTGTGTGAACACGCGTGTGCCAGGATGTGAAATTAACTTTTTAAGCTCCTAAAATTTTTAATGAATTATACAAAACAAAGAAAAAATATGCAACTTTTGGACAATTTTTTACCGTCTCCTGCAATTTTATCGCAACAAATACGTTTAAAACATCAAAACTTACATCGCATTTTTTTAGAAAAGCTGCCGCGAATTCAGACATTTTAGGAGCAACAATCTGGAAAAACGCCCAAGAAATCCTGGAGGGACTGAATAATGTGTGATATTAAAGGTTGATTTAAACACTTCGAGGTATTCTTCATTAAGAGGCAGCATCATCATCAAGCCTTCTGTGATCATTCAGCTTGACAAAGGTTCCACTGACAGTGACGGCAGCTTAAACGAGGAATCCAGAGACCGTGCCGTCAAGTGGAGTTGTTGAGTCATTTTGCCTGCCATCTCTGAGGATGTGAAAGTGTGCACGTGAACAGTAGAGCCGCTGTGTCATCCACGTTCACGAGGCAAATAGAGAAGCAGAGTGTTTCCATGCAGAGAGAGGAGAGAGCAGAACAGACTCGTGTGGAAACGAAACACCTGAAGTAAAAGTAATACGTATGGAAGTAGGCAACATTATCCAACAAGTCAACACTGGACATCCTGACCTTAGACTCATTTAATTTACTTAAGATGAGACAATGTAAGGGAACTACAACCTCCCAACAACCTGCATGAACACAACACTGATGGACGTCATTATGAGCTTATTAGTTGCCTGTTTATTTGGAGGACCAGACAGACAAGTGTACAGAAGCCCTAAGCAGCCATGGTCCAACTTCATTTTTTTCGCTCCATGTTCTTGAGAAAACGAGATCATTCTCCTCCGTTTTCTTGTTATAACGACTTAATTTTGTCCAAAGCGAAACCAACCCTCCAGACCAGAAGGAGCTCTGCCACCGCTGCACACTACCGACTGAGAGTTCGTTAAAGCTGGAAAGATGTTCACAGATTCAGACTTCCAGCATCAATAACTCATTAGTGACACGTTGTCAAATCATAAACAACTGTCGTTTCAGTTGATGTCTGCAGTGATTCTGGTGACACTACAGTACAGTAGAGTGAAGTTACTGAATATTTGTGTCGTGTTTCTCTTCGCTGTTGCAGCGGTTTTGTAATTTGCAGACGGTCCCTGGACACTCATCTCCCAGCCGGCTGCTCATAGACACCAGTGTTATTAGTGCAGCTTGAAAGTCAGCTACTGTTGATAAAGCTGGGCTTGTAGCTTATTGTCTACCTGACAACGATGGAAAGAGGCATCGATTATGATTTGACAACGTGTCACTAATGAGTTATTGACGCTGGAAGTCTGAATCTGTGAACATCTTTCCAACTTTAACGAACTCTCAGTCGGTAGTGTGCAGCGGTGGCAGAGCTCCTTCTGGTCTGGAGGGTTGGTTTCACTTTGTACCTCACCGGAGAATTAAGTCATTATAACGAGAAAACAGAGCGAAAAAATGAAGTTGGACCATGGCTGTTTAGGGCTTCCATACAAGTGGATACCACATGGCAGCAAAGTCTTAAGACAAAGAAGAACTTAAAATAATACCATTATTTAAAGGGCATGAATGTATCTGGGCTTGGTGGTTAGCAGCGTCGCCTCTCAGCTAGAAGATCACTGGTTCGCGTCCCGGTTAAGACGCCTGGGATCTTGGTTGTATGTCTCTATGTGTGGCCCTGTGATAGACTGGAGACCTGTTTAGTTGGCTGGGATAGACTCCAGCCTCCATGTGATCCTACAGAGGATTAAGCGGTGTATAGATAACAGATAGATGGATGTATGTGCATCTACCTCTGTTTCAGCCGTCACCAGCTCCTGAAGGGAACATATGGCTCCTAGCTGCTGAACACTGATATCAGACTATCAGGACTGTGGGAGTGAACCAGAACCTGGAGGCTGCAGAGTCACGTTGTAAACACAGGACAGGGAATACCGACCAGTCCAGTGCAGCTTTTGGGGGAAAAAGGTTGCAGTCAGCTCAGAATAAATCTGAGGAGATGTGACAATGTGCTTTGGACCTCCTCTTTCACTTTCAGCTGCCCCCCCAAACACATCTGCTCCGGCTGCTGCTAACCGGCCACGTGACGCTGGGAGTCACGCTGGCGAGAAGCCCTTCCTCGCCGGCTCTCGGGGCCAGCAGTGTGGTTTGGACAGAACATGTGAATGTCCTGTGGTCTGTAATCCACCAGAAAACCTGCTCTCAGCATTCTGCATTAGACGCTGTCAGCCAGGAAGAGTCCTGAGTTATTTTTAATCCTTTTAATCTGTTTTCAAAGGCCTCACCAAGAAAGCAGAGAGCACAGATGTGACTGGCTCCTAAATAGCAGCCTGGGTGAGCGAAGAGTCAGGATGTATTCTTTCCATATGGTTTTTATCTCAGCTGCGTAGGAAATATAAGTTGAAAGGAAATGCCACCGCCCAGAGAGCACCCCGCCCAGGCTGAGGGCTGCTGCCAGTCGCCGCCGCTGCCCTCAGAATGGACGAGGGGAGTTTCAGCACGGCGGCCTGACACGGAGAGACGCTGCTGCCCACGTCTAACCAGAGGGAATCCACAGCTGCAGAAAACATCTCCCTCCCACCATGTTTACGACGAGCATCGCAGCAGCTGGCAGAGCGCCCGTTTGCACAGAGCTGACAGGAGCCCACTCTGTGACGGATCACAGGCCGTCTCAGGGGTTAACGTCCACCTCTGCTGCTCCTTCCCACTAGACTCTCCGTCGCTGTGCCTCTAAATGCTCCCAGTTTGGAGTTTCTGGAGGATCTGCAGAGGAATGTTAGCAGGCGCTGCACCGTCGGTAAACCAAGCAGCAGGTTTGTATTCTCTGGGGTTGTTGTTTAGCCTCCTGACAGCATCAGCAAACAAGCCTCCACTGAATAAATGCATTAGTCTGTCTCACTGTGCTGCACTAAACTCACTGACCACTGAGTGAATACAGATAAAGAACTGGATGTGAGGTAAGAGATTCTAAACAGGAGTGTTTTGAGTGTGGATTTGAAAAGGGGGAAATGAATCAGTGTGTCTGAGTCAAGGATGATGGAGGAGGAGGATCTGAGGGAGCCGGAGGGAGGATGGACATGGAGGAGGTCGGACCGATAAGGAGGGCCTTGAACGTTGCCGGGAGGATTTTTTTTTAAATTTCTTTTTATTCAGCATTGTAACATATGTTTTGCGTACAGCTGGTACACGATGGCTGAAAATAAAGGAAAAGATTCCCTCAGTCTTTTACATTAAACCAGAATAAAGAACGTCCGTATTTTTCCAAGTACATAAATAACATTTTGCCTATAGGGCATAGAGGTTATTTACATTCTACCATACATCTACTATGATACCAGTGTAGTGAATTTAGTAAAATAAAATAAAATAAAATAAAATAAAATAAAATAAAAGGAAGCAAATTTTCCAACTTCTGTAGCTATGAATAGAGGATTTTCCCCATAATGCACATCTCAGATAAAGTCTAGTCGGTTTTATCTTTTCTACCCAGTTTTCCCAAATTCTTTTAACCCATAAGGACCCACGGTGACACCCTTTAAGTATCCTGGAAACTTCCTAACAGACATTTATTCTTGAATTTAACTGATGAGGTCCCAGAGTGACGTCCACTGGTGAGGTCATGTGACAGGAAGTGAACCGCTGTGAACATGACATCACTTCCTAAATGGTGGTGATCACCTGGGAGAAAACTTGCATTTTTAATTGAATTGAAATTTTATTTTGAGTCTCTCAAATTAACAAGAAAGGTTTATCAGCCCTTCAGTTTTATTCAGAATACCTTGAATGAGTTTCTCTGCCACTTTATGCAAATTGCCTTTTAATTTATGTGTCAATTTTTTTTATTATTATCTGTTCCTTTAACTTTGATGTTTACTTTATATTTTTTCTCACCTAATTTACTATATTGATTGCCTCAACGTGAAATGTCTGATTGTTTATGTATATATTATTCTTATTATTAAACCTTGTATGTTCTTGAATTTAAATAAAGATTTTTCTTTTAAAAAAAATGGGAGAAAACTTGCTAATTTAAAAAGCTTGTTTTGTGACAGTAAAGGTAAATTTCAACCCATGTGACGATTATAATCCTTCAATAACACGTCCAAGATCACATTTAAGCTGATCTGATCACATTCCTTATAAAAGTTTAGTAAAAATCGCTGTGACATGTATGTTCTAGCTGAACGTAGAGGTTCATTAAGAGGGAAGATTACCTTTCTTGTTCTTGCTTTTCCTCACAGAGAGCACCACGGCCAGGATGACCACCAGCAGGCCCAGCAGCAGGACCTGAAAACCACAGAACAAATGTTTGGATGCTTGTTAAAGTTACTGAAGATGTCAGCTTATTAATCACACGTCGCTGTCAAACACAGCGGATGAGGTTTATTTTGAACTCCAGCTTCAGGTGAGTAGAGAGTAAAAGACACCTCATGCACTGTAAAGCGGTCCGTGCACGTCGCGGCCATTCGTTTTCTTATTTTGAGATTTCAAAATAAAAACGAAAAATAAACCGTTTCCCGTTTTTTTCAGTGAAAATACAAAATGAAAAATGGAAAACGGGCCCTAATTCATTATCCATTAATATTTTAAATGGAAATTAAAATTAAAATACACCCGTGGAAAACTTATTTCTCTACTTCCTGTTGGTTTTGGCTCCGTGACCCGTCTGACTTCTGAAGAGGAAGGATCTGGTATCTAAAGCTCCAGTGTTAGCTCACTGTTAGCAGACCTTGCTGTGTGCCGTGGCCTGATGAAGACCCACTGTGGGGTCCAAACGTTGCTTGGCTCACATTGTTCACTATTTCACAGTGGACTTTTCACCAGCGTGGGGTTTATTTGTCCCTTTGGAGGGACCTTGTGGTGCCGCTAGCTCTGCCGCTAGCGCTAAATCGCTAGTGTTCAGCTGCTTTTCAGGACGTTTTTGGGGAAGTTTTCTGTTACTTTAGCTTTGCCACAAAGCAAAGTAGTGATTTAGCTAGCTCCGCCATTTAGCGTAGCTAGCTAAATCGCTAGCTCCTCTTCAGAAGTCAGACGGGTCATGGAGCCAAAACCAACAGGAAATAGAGAAATAAGTTTTCCACAGGTGTATTTTAATTTTAATTTCCATTCACAAACACATCTAATTAAATCGGATTACGGATAATAGATAATGAATTAGGGCCTGTTTTTCGTTTTTTTATTTTGTATTATCACTGAAAAAAACAGGAAATGGTTTATTTTTCGTTTTTATTTTGAAATCTCAAAATAAGAAAACGAATGGCCGCGACGTTCACGGACCTGAAACCAGCAATGACTTTATCTGTTGTTATTGTAAAATAAAGTGTTATTAGCACAAGTACGGTCGGCCATGTTGCCTGACAGCCATTAACCAGGGAAACATGGGATCGACCCATCTGCAATCGAAAGAGGGTGGTCGAAGATCTTGGAATGAAAAATGGTCTGTACTCATGCAGCATCCTTTAACTTCAGTTAGCTTCTACAGAACTCTTTACTGTGTTTTACCCGTTCAGATACCAGTGGTGGTACAGCTGTTCATGCTAGGAGCTTGTCTGCCATCGGAGTAACTCAGGTTTCAGTGTCTCGCCCAGGAAAACTCTGGAAATGGGGATTCAACTATTTGCCATTAGTGGACGACCCGCTCTAGCACCTGGCCTAGCTGTAAGTCTTCATCAAGGCTAATTCACCCACAGAACCGAGCCTTATTGCACGATCTTCTTCCAAACCTTTCATTTCCAGGAGGCTGCTGCATGGAGGCGGAGGGGATTGTGAAAATCACAGCACACCGATAAGGAAGGGGAGAAGAAGGCCTCATGAAAAGCACTGAAAAAAATGGCCGACATGCAGGAAGTAGTCAGCACTTATGTAGCGCCTTCAACCTTCAGCTGGGTTCTACAAAGGGTTTTACAGTGTGTCCTTCATTCACACACCAGAGCTGCCATGGAAGGTGCCCGCCCACCACTGGGAGCAACTTGGGATGAGGGTGAACCGCTTCGATTAATGGACAACCCAGTCGACCACCTGAACCATGACCGGCTGCTAACAAGCGACAGTCACTCACTGGGACTGAGGACTAGCGAAGCAGGAAGCAGGAAGTACAGACCAGTACAGACCAGTACAGACCAGTACAGGATAAAACCCATTTTAAGATCACGGTGATCCACGAGGAGAAGTCTGGTGACCTGTCCAGCCTTCACCCTGAGTCAGCTGGGATAAAGTCCAGCCCCTCCATGACCCCACAGAGGATAAAGCGGAGTATAGAAGGACAAGTACTTAACTTAACGCCGAGCAAATCTCATTTAAATGCAGTAAAAGTATCACACAGTAATCGTGTGTCGGGGACGGAGATTTGAAATGTGGTGAGATTTCAAACTGTCCAGAACATCATCACCTGCTCATGGGGTGAACAGTTCATTAGGGGCTGCTCTAGTAACAGCTGCATACTAATGTGTGAATATATCGGTTTAATTATCAGTAAAACATTAGAGACACAGATCCAGAGAGGAAGGGGCCACAGAGCCTTGCTGGATGGAGCCAAATTCTTTAAGGCAAAAACTGGAAGATAAATCTTCCTGATTTCAGCATATTTGGATGTTATTGTGGTGGAAATGACCTCGGCAGCGTTTCTGTTTCGAGCTCATTCTGGTGTCGTGCCTTTTCAGCCATAATGTAAACAGATGTAACCGGCCTCTGGCTCCTTCAGGGAAGCCGTAAATCACCTCCAACAGTGGATACGACTGAGCGCACGCTGCACGCTTCGAGCCCTGGCCCAGGAGAAGATAATGTTGGTTGTTTGGTTCACCACCTCGGTTCAGTCGACACAGAAGCATCTCGATAAATTCTGTACAAACATTCCTCTCATGCTGTAACGACTCCAGTGATTATGTTTGTCTTAAAATGGACTGAAGGGAAATCTGACTCATGCTACGACGTCCACAGAGTCCAGAGGAGGAATCCCACCGACTTTCCTTTTCCCCAACTTTTTCTCAAGACAACCAGAAGGTCAGAGGTTTCCTGTGAAATGCTTTCAAATGGCTCAAAGGTTCAGGTTTCTCATGATGCTGCTGATCTCCTGTGTTTTCCTCTGCTGCCGACGTTTGCAGTCATTGATAATTCCATCACATTAGCCTCAGCTGCACTTTGCCTGTTTCCAAGTATAATATCAAGATGCTAAACCAGTGGTTCTCAACTGGTCCAGCCTCAGGATCCACTATGTCTCTATTAATAACGATCACGACCCAAAATTGTTGAAGTTTGCTGTTCCTGTTAACAAATTAAGGTGTATTTGGGTGTAGTCTCGACACATTTTAATACAATTCAGGAAAATTTTGGCTTAGTTTTTGTTAATTTTGGTATATTTGGACGCTTTTGGGCATATTTTGGCCCGTTTTAACAGATTCTGAGCACATTTTGGTTCATTTTTGGGACGTTTTAGCATAAATTTCTCCAATAAGCTGGCAGAGACAGATCTAGAGGTTAATAGTGGGCAACTACTGGTGTCACCACCACTAAATATCCTGCTATTGAAAGCAAACTGTGTCATAAGAAACAAGTCCTTCAAAATAAAAGACTTTATACCACTACTTTTTTGGGCTTCTGTGACCCTCTAAAAGTGCCCACTTTTGGGTCCCGACCCACCAGTTGAGAACCACTGTGCTAAGCTAAGATGCTACATATGGTACACAAGGGGTGACTGATAACTTTTGAGCCTGATCAAGAAAACAAGACTTGTCAATCAACATGTTTCGGACTCAGAGAGCAACACGTCACAACAGTCTGAGTTCAGTTTGGACTCATTGAGTGCATTAATGCAGGTAAAATACCTGAGTCCAGTAGGGTAGGGTGGGACATACAAGCACAATGAACCTAGTTGGTGATCGTGATACAGCACCTGTCCAGAAAAGGGCAATATGATGCTTCCCTGTGGGAGAAAATCAAAGAAAAGCTCTTTGGAAAGCTCAGAAGTGGTGTCCTGTTCCACCAGGACGACGCTCCAGTCCACAGGTCAGCTGTCTCCATGGCTGCACTTCATCAATGTGGGTTCGAACTCCTCCAGCATCCACCATGTTCCCCAGATTTGGCACCGTCAGACTTTCATCTGTTCCTAAACATGAAACGACTCCTTGCTGGGACCCAATATGCCGCTAATGAAGACGTCACATCTGCAGTGAACGACTTCCTGCAGGATAAAACCTCCTATGAGGCTGGAGTCAAGGTCCTAAAGGGACGCTGGAGGAAATGTGTGGACTTGCAAGGTCTTGGTCAGGCTCTAAACGTACCAATCACCCCTCGTACATGACCTCTTAAACATCACATGGTAGCATTGGCGTTATGAACACGTTAGCACGCTGACATTAGCATTTAGTCCAAAGCACAACTGTGTTGAAGTGCAGCCTCACAGAGCTGCTAAGACTGGCAGCTTTTGTGACTTCAGTCTTTATCTAAGATGTGGTGCCGTGCAAAGAAAGACCTTTACAAAGTTTTTTATTGACTTAACTTATGAAATCCCCTCATGCACCATCTCCTACGGTCAACATGTTGGTCTCAGCCTCTGCAATGTGAAGACCTAGCTGCTTTTTATTTGCAACATGCAGATTCTGCCCAGAGACAGCAGCACACCGGGCACGAGGGGTTTGTAATTAGACGGGCGTTTCAAAGAAGTCTGGATGGGTTTAGCTGATTTGGAGATAGGAGTGTTCCGGCCTGGAGGGGTTATCACGGCCATTTACTTATCCTGGAGTCCGACAGTTAGCTTGAAACCTTGATTTGAGGTGTGCTGCCTGTAAACTTTTGGATTGTGACTCATTAAATTTGGAAACCTCAACACAACACGAGCTGCATCACTGCAGAGTGAATTTAATTAGGTTTCTTCTTCGTTGCAGAGACCTTGTGAGCGAAGTCTTTACATGTTCTGAAGCAAATATGACTCAAAACTGAGCGTCTGATTCCCTCGAGCTAAAGAGCCATAGTAGTGAGCAGAACAGTGTGAATCACCACTTGGAATTCCTAGACAGGTATGAAATATCCCCCTGTGTGTGCACGGCGTCTGGGTTTGTGCAATCATTTTCTGCAGCTATAGGTGAGGAGGCATGGGGAAGCCTAAAGACGTGGTCTCTGTGGGTTCTCTAAGCAAACAGTCTGTCTGGTGGAAAAACACCAGTCTAGAATCTAAAACACGCTTCACCCCTTACCTCAGTTCATCACAACCTCCAGCTCTACAGGAGGCTCCAACACTGTCTTTCTACAGAGATCATCAGCCTGCAGAGCTTTAATACTCCCCCCATGTTGGAGCAAAAGGCAGTTGTTCATTGTGTCTCTGGTCCCAGGACCCATCCTTAGATCTTCAACAACAACCAGGGTCAGTATTATAAGCTGGTTTCTTCCCACCGTTGCTGACCGACTCGCTCAAAGGGAATCCAGAGGCAACAGTTTGAATTGCAGTGACGACACAGACGACGTACATTCAGAGTTAGTCAGACACATGCATTTATTTCTGCTGGTCTCTTTCTGATACGGCCCTGACCACACACTGTAAAAAATGTCCCTCCCAAAACAAGAAAAAAAAACTTATCTCAAGGCACTTTTACCTGAAATAAGTGTAAAAATCTGCCAGTAGAACAAGTGAACATTTGCTTGGTCAGATTTCTTGAAATAAGACATGATATTTAGAATATTGAGGTCTTAAAATTAGCATGGAAAACTTATTTGAAGCTATATTTTAGCAGCATTGTCAAGCTGAGGTGTCTTAGAATAAACCAGACATGATAAAGAATTAAATAGATTTTAGCTTTAATAAGTTTAATGTCAGCTTCTTAATTTGAGATGTGTTCAACTTATTTTAGTTGTATTATCGTGGCTCTTCTCTAGATTTAAGACCATCTTGTACTTGAAATCAGATCACACAGATTAATTGAAGCATTCTGAGATATAATGTCTTCTCACAGTTGGCTAGAAATCCTAATATTTAGTGGTGTTTGACAGCATTTGAAGGTGTTGTGTTTTAGGTGAAGCCAGCTACGCCCAAAAGGAGGTGTTTTAACTCAAAAGCAGACATTTGCTTTGTTTTTTTAACACATTTTCCACATGCAGCTGTTTTCTGATATGAATTGGTGATTTTCCAATAAAATGCATTTACTTTATTTCTTAAATCCAGATTATTTATCTGATACAAACAACAGCTCAGCTTGAAACATGTATGAAATGAAATGAACCTTGTTTCTGGTAAAATACAACTAAAACAAGATCATTTCAAGATTGTTTGACTTAACAAGATATTTAAGATGCGTTGTCTTAAAACACGTCCCTCCATCTGCTGAAATGTTACCTGGAAAGTGAATTTGGTTGAGATGATTTGACTAAAAATAAGACGAATAAACTGGTGAGATGTGGAGTTTTTGCAGTGCAAGAATGGCAGGTGTGGTTTCAGTCGTCATGATTCGTACTGCAGAAGACGTGTGGTTAGTCAGAGTCATGAGGAGATGCCAACAGGTAAAAGTTGTTTTCTCAGACAAACATAAAATCCTCACTGAAATGTGGAACCAGACTCCAGATCATAACATACAAAGTGGTGATTAGTCAAACGTCTGACAGGTTTAAGGAATGATTTACGGCGGACGTGTTCAATCAAATAACCTCACGGTGCCTGAGGAGACTAAACCTCCGACCCCAACAACGAGCCGAGACGTCAGTCGATCATCAGTCACGCTGAAGAAAATCCAGCTAAACAAGACTATAACCAACGCACCTCTAGCTCCAAACCATCACGACAGCAGGCCACGTCTACCTGCAGAGACACCTGTGGCCTCCGTCTCTTTGCACTTCAGTGTGAAACATCGAGTTTCCACGTTCACCAGGCAGCTCTGATGTCAGCCGTGATGAATGGCAGCAAGAGCAAACAGTGGAGAAAGGCAGGACTGTAGTTTTAAATTCCTGCCGATGACTGATCATTGTGCCCGTTGCTTTCATGACTAACGGCTCACTGAGTGTAAAAACTAAAGAGAAGTCACCGTCAGTCGGTCTGGGCTGGTTTGACTTCAAGTCCAAAAGCCTGGTTCTGAAGGTGTCTGACCAAGGAAGCAGGAAAGGTTGCATTTTTCACTTTCTGCTTTTAAAAAATAGCAGCATGACAGCATGAAGTCAGCTGAGATCAGCTACAGAACTTTACAGGAGTAGCTGTCTTCCATTCTGCAGTGAGATCCAGTTTCTTGTTGACACTGTGAGAAGGTGGAAGGGCTTTAAAGTAGGTTTAAAGACAGGAGGTGCAGTAATGTCAGTGCCAGTGAACGTACCCCAGTAATGATCTTACTGCTCCGTGTCTTTCCTCGGCCTCTGCTGCTCCTCTGACTCTCCAGCTCCTGTGCTCCAAACAAAGACGCTGCCTGTTCGGCCGATCGCTCCTCTCCCTTGGTTCCCTCCATGCTGCTGAAGCCAGACTCCTCCAGCAGGGACTGTAACACAAGCAGTGAACAGGATACCACCATCTGCTCTGACTTAGCACCGCCTGTTTGACGTCTTCATGTTTGACCGGGGAGTGGGAGGCTCATTACAGCCGGGCTGAACTCAGCTCTGCTATTTTAGTGCTGCCGTCCACAGGCCTGCTCAGCTGGAGCATGACAATCCTTAAAACTACACAACCTGTTTGTCTGTTGAGAGGAGCCGACCAGGCAGCTCCGGATGTTTGGACATGCCACAGAGATGTTCATCTAATTCCCATCTGTAAGACTTGAACACACCAACAACAACCCAACAACATGGACCTGTAACCTGAGCTCTGGGGTGAACTCTGCCGCCATCGTGTGGTCGGACTGAGGAGGTGCACTGGAGTCTGGACGGTGGAAGATTAAGACGTCTTTATTATGAATGTCCATGAAGTTCTGTTGGCAGTCTCTACAGTAGCAGCAAGGCTCATAGGAAGTATAAGAACATATATATAAATAAGATCTAATAGATATAAATAACAGCAGGGATGTAATGTCCAGTAAGGTTCATTTATAAGGAGTCACATGCTTTTAAAGTGATGAGTGTGATGGGGTGAGGAGGAAGAAGCTGTTCCTCCGTCTATTTGACTGAGTCGATGGTTCTGAGTCTGCCTGAGGGGAGGGAGGTGAACAGGAGGAGAGTCAGCATCACGTTTTTACATTAGAAGGACTTTGTCTTGGTCTGTCGGTGCAAAAAGCAGACAGCAAAACAGTTAAATATTACTAGGAATATAAGAAAAAGGTATTATACATGTAGACGCTGATGTGCAGAAGACTGTAAAGTGGGAGTAGAGCATGACAGTGCAAAATAAGCAGTTGTGCATTAAAGTACAGGTCCAGGATCGATGGGAGGCTGCAGCCAATCACCGTCTCTGCTGAGCGAATGATGCAGCCTGACCTGGTCCTTTGCAGTGGCAGAAGATGGTGATGGAGGAGGTGGTCCGATGATGATGGTCTCTCCTGATGTTGACGCCTCGAGTGGATGTGACACAGTTTTTGGAGTGGGGAACCCGACTCTCTGGTTCCTCCTTGTGAGCCAGATACTCATCTTTGCCTGCCCCAAGACAAAGCTGATTAGCCCGACCGTTCTCCGTTGTGCCACATTGAACTTGGGCCCCCACACAAAGAGTTCTCTGGTAAAGTCTTGGCCCAACTCCTGAACCCAGTGGCCTAGTGTAGTGAAAAGGGAAGCGAGGTGAGGGCAAGACCACCACAGATGCTCCAGGATCTCCTCTGCCTGGCAAAAGTCACACTGGCTCCCTGTTCTTGTGTCAAAGTGGGCCATGCACCACCCTCCACTGGAGACCCACACAGTGTTTCTGAATGGGAGGCCGATACAGGGACCTCCAGCTGTCTTTGGGAGACGACCCCGAGGCCAACACACCTGACCACCTAGACTAGGTACCAGCTCGGCTCTGTGGTGGACTTTAGTGGCTGTGATGTAAAACTCCCTCTTAGACACTCAAAGAAAGAAAGAAAGAAAGAAAGAAAGAAAGAAAGAAACGTCTTCCTGCCGTTCTTCAGTGTGAAAGTATTTAACAGACAAAGCTTCGATCTGGAGTCTGCAGCCGCTTCCTAAACAACAGATGTTTGTTTTCATGATCCCTAAATCTGAACACATCCAATAATAAACCCAATCATTATGCAGTTTATGCATCCAACATGTCATAAATAGAGAACTTACACCTAATGTGGATGTACTGAAGTAATGCTTGAGCATCCACAAGATGGTGTTGTTCCAAAGCCAGAGTGTTTTCATGTCTGTGGTTTCAGTGACTCTGTAATCATGGGTGTGTTCTGCTCAGCGGATCAGAGGTGGACCCTGTGGATCACTACAAGTACCTGGTCTGGACTGTGAACACAGATGCTAAGAAGGGTCGGAGTCGACTGTCCGTCCTCAGGAGGCTCAGATCTTTCAGAAACATGCTGCAGGTGTTCCATCGCTCGGGGGTCTCCAGCTGACACTAACAGACTCGACAAGCTCATCCGGAGAGCTGGGTCTGTCCTGGGGGTGGAGCAGGAGTCTGTGGTGGAGGTGTTGGAGAGGAGGATGCTACTACAACACCTCCCACCCGCTGCATGCCACACTGACGTCCTGTCAGAGCAGAGGTGAACCAGAGACCCACAGGAGGTCTTTCCCATAGACATATATACGTAGACGCCGCATTGACTGTGGAGGGACGTGCCTAAAGCTCCGCCATCTTGGTACAGGGCTAGCAGAGGGGGGAGTGAATGTAAGTCTATGGAGGTAAGAGGTACTCCACAATCTTAAAGTAGAATTATTCACTGAATTTTCGACCGATTTCCAAACGGTTTGGTTTGTTAAAAACGTCACACATGTAGCTTTGACACAGGATGCTTGGATGCTTTTGTTCTATTTCTGTCTGCCTGTCCGTCCTCCATGTCTGACGTTTGTAACAAACAATATATGTTGACAACTGATGGATTTATGATCACTTTTATAGTGCAGACATGTCATTCCTCTATAGACGTAATGCACTGTAGGGGCGAGTGGCACTGTACCAAGATGGCCGCCGTGTAGGCACGTCGGCTCCAATCGGCAGCAGCAGTCAACGCGGCGTCTACGTATATATGTCTATGGTCTTTCCTACCTGTGGCAATCAGACTGTATAATTACTCCCCTTCTGCAGGAGGGATCCATAATGAACGGACTTATTAATGTGCAACAATATCGGACTCCAGTATCTAGTGCAATCCTTACCAGGTGCAATAGTTTCACTTCCAATGTCTTCCAGTCATTTAGCTTCCATGTTGTTGTACTTATTTATTTTTAGTCTCTATTCTACACATGCATTTTGGATTTATCTTATTGGATTTAACACTTTCTTTAACTGTGTTTCCTTCACTAACCTTTGTTTATTATCCTCTGTCTAAATCGTTTCCTTCAGGATGAGCTAAGCTGATCTCGTCTCCCTACAGCTCTGTCACTGGCCCGTCTTGAGACGACTCAAAGCCTCCAGAAGTGCTTGAAGTGCAGCAGAGAGGCGTGACCCCAGACCTGAGCTTGATTTATCAATAATACATGGGGGAGGAGCAGCGGCAGGTCCACTTAAAAAATTCATTACCTGACAGTTACAAGCACATCCTCTCCGTGAGATTTGCTGTAGTCACTTTAAATCGGCGATGAATTATTCACTGGACGAGGTTCAATCCTCAGCACGAGATACTGGAAGCTGTTTTCTCAGCCGTGGCAGTCGCTGGCTACCTGTCGACCAGGATCTACAGTAGAGCTGTATGAGCACCTCTCAGAGCTGCTGATGTACACCAACCCACCCACCAGGGAGGCATGAAGTAGTGCTGGCTTTGTGTGTGGATCCATCTCACAGATTTGGCTTCAGGTCTTGACGTCAACACTGTTGTTTTCTCATGTCCCAGTTGGGGTCAGGGTCAGCCTTGGTACGACCCCTGGAGCAGGAAGGGTTCAGGGCCTTGATCAAGGGCCCAACAGTGGCCACACTGAGGTTTGATCCTCTGACCTTCTGATCAGTAGACCAGAGACTGAACCGTTGCACCACCACTAACCAAACAGAAGACCTTAGTTCTACAAGGCTTTAAAGATCAGTACAAATCTGACCCACAGGTGCAGAATAACGAATATATTTTATACAGTTATTGAACTTTATGATGGACAAAGGAATCTAAGGCTACGTTCAGACTGCAGCTAAAGTGACCTAAATCTGATTTTTCCCTCCTATGCGACCTGGATCTGATCTTCTCATGACGGTCTGAACAACACAGATCCGATTTTTCCAAATGCGACCCAGACCACTTGGACATGTGGTCCTAAATCCGATACGTATCTGATCTTCTGCCATCCGACTTCTGTCTGAACGTCCAGGTCGCATTTATCCGACCTACACGTCACTGATACACGACAAACGTCTCTATTCTGTGTTTAAGTAGGAACAAAAACAACAACCATAGTGGACGATAATGTGGAGTCCAGTCAGTTTAGAGTTAATTCATATTTGGGGGGACAGCTCTAGTCAGGACTAACTCCAGGGGTCTTATCGGAACCAGGTGGTTTTTGAAAACACTTCCAAAGAAATGGCCGAGTGTGGGAATAAACGGTCCTGGATCCAATGAGAAAGGAAAGTAAAGGAGCCCAATATAAGGAGGCTAAAGACTCAAACAAACCAAGCGGCCGTGGACGTGTTGCTGGTCCAGTTTATGAAGAGCTGGACCGCATTTTGGGAGACACTTTTGGGTCGCATGAAGTTCACACAGGAGATCAGATACAAGAAGCATTGAACTGGAAATGAGAACGAACTCACAAAAAAATCCAGACTGAGCGTTAAGCCCTGCAGTCTGAACGTAGCCTAAGAATCAGCTTATTTACACCAACAGAACATCAGTTTGTCCAAAAACATGACGACGCTGCTGGATGCGGTTCAGGTCGTCTGACAAACTGAGTGCACACAAGTTAAAAATGACTTTCTGTAAATTTACCCGTGTTAAATGAACACCTGGTTGGCCCGTGAGGTAATACAGGCTAATGCTAAGGGCGCTGTGGCCTCCAGGGGGCGCCACAAAATCAGGAAAAATCACCCTCAATATAATTCTATTAAAACTAGTTATTACTATTAACTCTTAATATGGAAAAGCTCACATTGATTCAAATGTAAATATTACTACTAAACAATGCTGTTCGATTTCTTTTGCATGTAAGTCGCCGATGGAGGGGGGGCGCCATGTAAAATCTCATCCAGGATGCCATATTGGGTCGGGGCGGCTCTGAGCTACACTGATGCTAACCACCAACTTCCTTTTTTTAAGCATTTTTTTTGCTGTTGTTATAAAATAAGTAAATAAATTGTGAATGTGGCTGTTGCATACTTTTATACAGCTACAACAGAGGCGAAGGTTATCGTCATCACGACCGCTGATTGCAGGGAAAATGACCAACAACTAAACGTCTGGGGCTGAAAAATGAAACCAACATTGACGTGTCAGAAACTGCAGTTCCTCAAATGTCCACTGGAGGCGGCTCACAGCGAAAAGTCAACCCACGCAGACCCCAGCAGAAATAAAACACATCTACAAAACACAGAGTCGGTCTTCATAGCTAGTGTCCCTGTTTATGACTGTTGCATGGAGGTGAATTCTTACACAGCTCACCTGTTTGAATTGTATTTGGTCTTATAGTTATAAATAATTACGGGCATGGCTGTTCTGAGTGACAGCTGGGGAGTCTCACAGGACCGTCCGTGGCCCAGATACGCTCGCATGGCCCACTGCAGCGCCGCTCACGCTCCACCTGTTTTCTCATTGTTGCTTTAGCACTTCTAAACTGCTCTTCAGGAAATCTGCCGGTGCCACGGACGGTTCAACAACATTACAAAGTCAACGACAAAAACGTGGAACTGCACAGACGACATCTGATTGATTCTGTACGACAATGAACTGAGGATGTGTTCCACTCTGAAATAATTCATTTAAATCACAAAGTAAGAAGTAGAATAACTTGAAAAGCGTCCAGAGAACGACACAGTGGGCAGTGTAGCACCGTCGCCTCACAGCTAGAAGGACCAGGGTCTGATTCCTGGTCTGGGGTCTTTCTGTGTAGAACTGCATGTTCTCCCTGTGACGGTGGCTTCATCCTACGGTCCAAAGACATGCTGAGATCAAATAGTGATTCTAAATAGTCTGTAGGTGAGAATGAGAGTGTGCTTGGTTGTCTGTCGGAGCCAGAGCCTGACTTAGCTCCACTTCTTTGTGTTTCCACCTCCTAAGCACCGACTCCAGGTTCTATAAACTGGAGCTCAGCAAGCACCAACTCTTTGCTGGTCCAGAGCTAAGCACCGAGTACGTCAGGGGCTGGGGGCGGGGTTATGGTGACCAACCATCAACGGTGGAAAGGGACACACAAGCGCTAATTAGTGTCCTTGTTCTCCAGGACGTCCCTGGTCCCATCACACATGTATTGGAATGACTCCCGGGACACACGGAAGTTTACCACAAACTGTTGACCTGAAATCCGCTACAGTTGTGTCCCACCAGTAGCGTGATCACGGATGTGTCCAGGCAACAGGAGGACCTCCGCCTCACAATCAGCCTTAAGACCATCTATAGAGATAAACATAGATATTATCATCAACTTACTGCGTTTGTTTAACTGCTATGTAATGGATGCTAGCGTAGTGGTTTTATGGTGACCCAATGGCTCCAACTTGGCTCCTTGTCAATGGAAAAGCAAACAGGTTCTTAGGAGGAACCAGATTAGAACCAACTAAGAACCAGAACTAGGACCTGGTTCTTCTTGGTGGAGCTGGGATAGACTCCAGCCCCCCCACAACCCTACAGAGGATAAAGTGTTCCATAGAAGATGGGTGGATGGATCACACTCCAGGTGTACTGATAAATACAGCCCAATCGAAAAACAACGTCAGTCAAGTTCAGATCAGCAGCTGCTAATTACAAGAATAGCTCCTTGAAGACCAACTTCAGGTCAAACTATATCCTCAACAGTGTCATATTATGTTGTTTTTTTGCAACCTATACATTTCTGAAGATCTCCCAGTGTCCTTATGATGATTCATAAATGTACCACTGGTGTTTTGGGGGCCATTGATCTGTGTTCTGGAGCCCAAACAGCCCCTCAGAGCTAAGACATGACCTTCCTCTCTTTGGGTTTCATCAGGGTCATGGTGTCGATGCTTATTATGGATCTACAGAAGGAGAAGCTGGTGACAGGGTGAGTAACGGTGGCTGTGATATTCATACAGAGGGATGAGCTTATGTAATAACACAACAGACAGGTGACAGATCTCATTAGAGTGAATGGTGACAGAGCAAACAGCAGGGGTGGCTTGTTCAGAGGGACGGAGGCTGAGAGATGACAGGATTAATGTGAGTGTAGATGTAAAACAAGAGTATCATTAGAGCAGCAGAGGAACAGTGAATGTTGATAGAAGAATCAATCAGGAGCTTCATCATTACCTGGGAATGTTCTCATCCATCCAGGTCATTCTGGGCAGTTCAATCGAAAGTAGAAAGTCTGTGGAGACGTTTGTCCTCTCATCCAAGTGGCTTCATCAGTTCATGCATGTCCAGACTAGACTGGGCTGGTCTGACTGGCTGGTGGGAAACCAGGTGTTTAACCCTGGAACACTAACGTAAAAATTAGTAACAGCATCACTAACACTGGATTTATTTTACCAGATATCATACACCTGATAAAAAACACTTATCATCAAAATATATTAAAGTACAACAACACACAGCAAACTGAAGTACTTTTATTTTCACCTGCATAATGTCTCATAAAATGAAAAAAGGTATCATGAGGAGACTCTAAAACCCTTATGGACAACGCACAACCAAGGAGCGTTATGTCGGCCGGTATGGTGCAGCCGGGGCCCCACCCTGGAGCCAGGAATGGGGTTGGGGTTTGCATAGGAGCGCCTGGTGGCCGGGCCTTTGCTCACGGGGCTCGGCCCGGCTCAGCCCAACAGGACGACGTGGGCCAGACCTCCTGTGGGCCAACCACCCTCAGAAGGAACTGTAGGTGCTGGGTGCAGCGTGGATTGGGCGGCAGTTGACGGCAGGGGCCTCGGCGACCCGATCCCTGGACACAACTTTTACTGTTAGGATAAATTGGGGAATCATTAATGAAAAATTGGGAACTTTTCCAGTGAAGGCAAAGTCTCCCTGCATCACAGTGGGACAAATATATTATATATCATACAGCACATTCCAACCACTAAATATTTTACTCTCTATGACCATCAACAGGTGAAAATCAGAGAGGCACCTGACTGCAGACCTCCACTGTGAGGACAGGAAATGCATTACAAAATAAAATCTTGTAGGCACTTCCGGTGGAATTAATTATCATGCTAATGCAATAGCAATACAACGTAAAATCTACCAGACCACTGTCTGTGGTATATATGGTTTTAATTTATATATTAAACTTGTGATTATTTAGAGAATGAGCCCCATTATGAGTTTTATGTCTGCTAACAGAAAAATCCTTAAATGTTATTTTAATGCTCAGTTACAGTCATAAGAATAGAACAAAGACGTGCTACAGGTAATGAAGACAACACAATAATTACTAATATAATGACAAAGTCGGCGACAGGGGACATTAAATAACAAAAGTGTGACCGTTAGATTCCCGTAAAACTACTTCTATCCTGCTACAGAACCGTCAGAGCCAGCGGCAGATTTCAGAAAGTCTATCCGAGCTAAGGCTGCTGTCAGCGGGGAGCTGTGAGCGCTGACCGCCTGGTAGTAGCTGTCTAACGGGGACACTCACATCTAAGAAATCACTGGAGTCAATTTATAAGCAGAATTTATCTGATAAACTGACCACAGATTTGGCGTTCATACAACCACTTTATTGCCTCAAATAATCTGAAAACTACATTTTTTGTCACAGTCATGGACGTACCACATAGTGAGAAACAGCCACAACCACTCGTTAAATGGCTTCTTCTTCTTCTTTGGATTTAATTAGCTGTTAGCAAACCAACTTCACATGCGTCACCGCCACCTACCGGACTGGACGCTTTAAATGTCCTTTCCTTTTTTTACCCATTACTTCCTGTCCTCACAGTGGAGGTCTGCAGCCAGGTGCTCTTGGAAAATCACCCAAACACGTGCCTGTTGAAAAAACCAGGGAAACACGCCGACCTTCTGGGATGTCAGTGAGCAGCATGAAGCTACCCAAGAACCCACACAACTCAGACAACAGCGACACAATAAAACATGATCAGGTTCACATGGATGAAAATCACCCGGCGCTGGTGTTCAAGGGTTAACCTCTGTGACCAGTGGTGACTAACGGTGGTTGGAGCTCCGAAGGTGGGACTCAGATGGTCTCCATGATGGAACCACAGTCGTTAGGAGTCACATGAGGCCAATGGAGAGCAACACTGGACTATTAGCCAACGACTCTGGTTCTTAAAGGTTAAGTTGTTGAATCTCCTGGTAGAGACCAAAGGGTGGCGCTGTAGGAGGAGATAGGTGGTGTCCAGACCTCCTCCCCTGCTGAGGGATGGTTCTTCCACTTTTACAGTACCCAGTAGTATTCTGTATGAGTGAATTACTGTAAATGAGTAGTTAAACCTGTGTTCTGTGTACGTCATGCTTCTCCGTCTGCTCCTGGGTCTCTGCACTTCCTGTAACGGGCTAATTAGGAAATGACAGCAACAGAGCAAATGATGGGAAAATGAAAGAGTCTAATTATGTCAGCGGGGACCTGGAAGCCATGTTGAACCTTGTGTAATGAGACGCAGGCAGCTCAGGCCACTTAATGTGTGATGCTTTAAGGGGTGGAATGTCAGGGAGGGTGGCTGCTGTCTACCTGGCTGTACTGTCGCTTTAAGAGGTGTGATTCAGGTGTGGCTGTATGCAGCTTTGGTGGTGGTGTGATGGTTTGAGGATGCTTTGCTTCCACAGGACCTGGACCACTTGTCATCACTGATGGAGCCGTGAACTCTGCTCTCCGTCCGCCATCAGTTCACGACCCAAACAAGCCCACCTCAGAGGGGCTCGTTTTCCGGACGCCACACGACTTTTCATCAATGTGTTGTGGATTAATTGACACATTGATCGGCTCGAGGCTCGCAGCACTTTAGTTTGTGAGGGGAGGATTTACGCAGGCTCAGTCACGGTTGACTTAACTGACCTGTTTATTGAAGCCGGAGCTATTTCTGGCCTGGCTAACGGAGTGGAACTTAAGATTGGCCGGGATCTATCGGTCAGAGGCAGCGAGGTGCAGAATGCGAGCCATCATCTGTCACAGGTTGGTCCGGCTATAGGTATGATTTTAGCATGCTAGTACTGGCCCATAAGAAGCCCTGTAATAAAAGCACATGCATGTTACTGTCCATGAGAAGCTCTTTGGTTTCAGTCGTCTCAGACAGTCTGCTCAGGGTTGCCTTCTGACTCCCCACCGACAGTGTCTCTGTCTCTGGCTGACCTACGACACACCAGGGAGCCGTTTAGTGGAAACCAGTGACTCCGAGGTCGCCGTGTTCGGCCCCAGTTAGACGCTCACTTGACATCATGCGCCTCTGTTTTAGCTCGAACACGCATCACATTCACTGCTCACACACCTCTGGCAGCTGAATTTCCCCTCGTCGTAGACGGACAGTATTTCAACAAGGCTGGAGTTTATTTACTCTCCAGTCCAGAAAGAAGCTTCTGGTACCGCCGTGTTCTGCCGAGGGAAGCCGAGGTCACGGAGCAGACATTTGATTTCTCCCCGGAGTCGAAGCAGCAGCTGGATTCTGAGGCGGTTTAAATAGTGAGTAGCGTCGAAAGCATCAGCCAC
The DNA here is from genome assembly GCA_024666655.1 of Dascyllus trimaculatus. Taxonomy (NCBI): domain Eukaryota; kingdom Metazoa; phylum Chordata; class Actinopteri; family Pomacentridae; genus Dascyllus; species Dascyllus trimaculatus. The sequence goes on from JAMOIN010001014.1 coordinate 60,271, forward strand.
AGATAGAGAGAGATAAAACAACGTCGCCGCTTACAGCAGTGGTTTGAATGAAGATGAGGGGGTCACAGACAGCTGCTCTGCTGAAGTAGGTCAACGGTCACTAAAACAAAGCTGCTGCAGTCGGAGAGTTTATGCAACTTCTTCTAAAAAAGAAGCACTTTAATGTCGGATTCACTGAAAAGGAGCCTTGATGTGTCTCAAGAGAGGAGGAGCGAGTTCAGATCACTGTTGTTGTGTTTTGTGCCTGGAGGTTTGTTGTCAGACTGAAGCTAATTATTCTCCATCACCGGTTAATCTGATGATTGTTTCCTCTTTGGGTCAGTTTACAAATTATGATCCTCCATACTTCCCTGAAGCCTGATGTGACGCCTTAAAATAACTACTTCTGGTATAGTTTACGCCGCGCCGAAATCAACAAAAGATCAAAAGAATCAAAAGAAATCAACAGCATTGTTTTGTAGTGATATTAACTGGGCGTTGCTTTACATTTAAATCAATATGAGCTTTTCCATGTTAAGAGTTAACAGTAATAACTAGTTTTCATAGAATTACATCGAAGGTGGATTTGTTCCTGATCCTGTGGCGCCCCCTGGAGGCCACGGCGCCCTTAGCATTAGCCTATATTGCCTAATCGGTGAGGAGGCTCTGGACGTGACACCAAAAGGCATCAAATGGTCGCCATGCACTGTAAAAACTAAAAAGTTGGGAAAACTCAAAATTTCAAGGCGACTTTCTGCACTGGATTTTTGAGTTTTGTTGCCAACTCAAATTGCTAAATTTTCAGTCCCTCCAGAAATTTGCGATGTTGTAACAATTAACGCTAATTCAACCTAAATCTCCATGAATTCTGCGCCACTTTGCAATTTCGTCCAATCACCAAGACTTTTCCGCAATTTTGTCCCGCCTCCCGTGAGTTCCACCAATCACAGCAGTCCCCAGTTATGCACGTACGTCACCGGATTCACTTCCTTGTTTTCCACAGTCAATCGGCAGCAGCAGTCAACGCGGCGTCTCTGTAGATATGTCTATACTGAAGACACCCCAAGAGTTCCTCTAGTGGAAAACAGCCAGACTTATTCTGTGTTAAAACAGACCACAACCATTCCCAACCTTAAGAAAGGCTTGCCAGTGCCTGAAATAAGCATTATGCAATTAAATAACACTATAGTCATGAAAAAAATGATTATTGTAAGCCACAACTGTTATCAGTGAACATATAACTCATAGAATTATTTGTATCAAGGCACATATAAATGGTAAATGGTCTGTACTCTTATAGCAATGGTGACAGAGCTTCCATGCAAGGTTCCTGCCTGCCATTGGGATCAACTTGGGGTTCAGTGTCTTGCCCAAGGACACTTCGGCATGTGGAGGGGCCGGGGATCGAACCGCCAACCTTGCGGTCAACCTGCTCTACCACCTGAGCCACAGCCGCCCAACGTATGTTAGTCAACAACATTTCATAATTTATTAATGCTAGTAAACAGCCACCAGTCCATCAAGCTCCTGAAGTCTGCAGACGACACCACCCTCATTGGACTCATCTCTGGTGGAGGTCAGTCCGTCTACAGGTGGGAGGTCGACCATCAGGTGACCTGGTGCAGCCAGAACAGCTTGGAGCTGGATGCTCTAAAGACGGTGGAGGTGGAGGTGGACTTCAGGATGTCTCCACTGAGCAGCTCCCAGGTGGAGACTGAGGAGTCCTTCTGCTTCCTGGGGACTGTCACCACCCAGGACATCGACCTCCTCCATCCTAGAGTCCATCCTCACCTCCTCCATCCTAGTCCATCCCCACCTCCTCCATCATAGAGTCCATCCTCACCTCCTCCATCCTAGAGTCCATCCTCACCTCCTCCATCCTAGTCCATCCCCACCTCCTCCATCATAGAGTCCATCCCCACCTCCTCCATCATAGAGTCCATCCTCACCTCCTCCATCATAGAGTCCATCCTCACCTCCTCCATCCTAAAGTCCATCCCCACCTCCTCCATCATAGAGTCCATCCCCACCTCCTCCATCATAGAGTCCATCCTCACCTCCTCCATCATAGAGTCCATCCTCACCTCCTCCATCCTAGAGTCCATCCTCACCTCCTCCATCCTAGAGTCCATCCTCACCTCCTCCATCATAGTCCGTCCTCACCTCCTCCATCCTAGAGTCCATCCTCACCTCCTCCATCATAGTCCATCCTCACCTCCTCCATCACAGAGCCCGTCCTCACCTCCTCCATCCTAAAGTCCATCCTCACCTCCTCCATCCTAAAGTCCATCCTCACCTCCTCCATCCTAGAGTCCATCCTCACCTCCTCCATCATAGAGTCCATCCTCACCTCCTCCATCCTAAAGTCCATCCTCACCTCCTCCATCCTAGAGTCCATCCTCACCTCCTCCATCATAGAGTCCATCCTCACCTCCTCCATCATAGAGTCCATCCTCACCTCCTCCATCCTAGAGTCCATCCTCACCTCCTCCATCCTAGAGTCCATCCTCACCTCCTCCATCATAGTCCGTCCTCACCTCCTCCATCATAGAGTCCATCCCCACCTCCTCCATCATAGAGTCCATCCTCACCTCCTCCATCATAGAGTCCATCCTCACCTCCTCCATCCTAGAGTCCATCCTCACCTCCTCCATCCTAGAGTCCATCCTCACCTCCTCCATCATAGAGTCCATCCTCACCTCCTCCATCATAGAGTCCGTCCTCACCTCCTCCATCATAGAGTCCATCCTCACCTCCTGGAGGTCCATCTGACCTCTCCCATCCTAAAGTCCATCTCACCTCCTCCATCTAAAGTCATCCCCTCACCTCCTCCATCCCTAGAGTCCATCCTCACCTCCTCCATCCTAGAGTCCATCTCACCTCCTCATCATAGAGTCCATCCGCCACCTCTCCTAAAGTCCATCCTCACTCTCATCCAGAGTCCTCCTCTCACCTCCTCCATCATAGAGTCCATCCTCCCTCCTCCACACAGAGTCCATCCTCACCTCCTCCATCCTAGAGTCCATCCTCACCTCCTCCATCCTAGACCTCCTCCATCATAGAGTCCGTCCTCACCTCCTCCATCATAGAGTCCATCCTCACCTCCTCCATCCTAGAGTCCGTCCTCACCTCCTCCATCATAGAGTCCATCCTCACCTCCTCCATCCTAGAGTCCATCCTCACCTCCTCCATCCTAAAGTCCATTCTCACCTCCTCCATCCTAAAGTCCATCCTCACCTCCTCCATCCTAGAGTCCATCCTCACCTCCTCCATCCTAGAGTCCATCCTCACCTCCTCCATCATAGAGTCCATCCTCACCTCCTCCATCCTAAAGTCCATCCTCACCTCCTCCATCCTAGAGTCCATCCTCACCTCCTCCATCATAGAGTCCATCCTCACCTCCTCCATCATAGAGTCCATCCTCACCTCCTCCATCCTAGAGTCCATCCTCACCTCCTCCATCCTAGAGTCCATCCTCACCTCCTCCATCATAGAGTCCATCCTCACCTCCTCCATCATAGAGTCCGTCCTCACCTCCTCCATCATAGAGTCCATCCTCACCTCCTCCATCCTAGAGTCCGTCCTCACCTCCTCCATCATAGAGTCCATCCTCACCTCCTCCATCCTAGAGTCCGTCCTCACCTCCTCCATCATAGAGTCCATCCTCACCTCCTCCATCATAGAGTCCATCCTCACCTCCTCCATCCTAGAGTCCGTCCTCACCTCCTCCATCCTAAAGTCCATCCTCACCTCCTCCATCCTAGAGTCCATCCTCACCTCCTCCATCCTAGAGTCCATCCTCACCTCCTCCATCCTAAAGTCCATCCTCACCTCCTCCATCCTAGAGTCCATCCTCACCTCCTCCATCCTAGAGTCCATCCTCACCTCCTCCAACCTAAAGTCCATCCTCACCTCCTCCATCCTAAAGTCCATCCTCACCTCCTCCATCCTAAAGTCCATCCTCACCTCCTCCAACCTAAAGTCCATCCTCACCTCCTCCATCCTAAAGTCCATCCTCACCTCCTCCATCCTAAAGTCCATCCTCACCTCCTCCATCCTGAAGTCCATCCTCACCTCCTCCATCCTAAAGTCCATCCTCACCTCCTCCATCCTAGAGTCCATCCTCACCTCCTCCATCCTAGAGTCCATCCTCACCTCTTCCATCCTAAAGTCCGTCCTCACCTCCTCCATCCTAGAGTCCATCCTCACCTCCTCCATCCTAGAGTCCATCCTCACCTCCTCCATCATAGAGTCCATCCTCACCTCCTCCATCCTAGAGTCCATCCTCACCTCTTCCATCCTAAAGTCCGTCCTCACCTCCTCCATCATAGAGTCCATCCTCACCTCTTCCATCCTAAAGTCCGTCCTCACCTCCTCCATCCTAAAGTCCATCCTCACCTCCTCCATCACAGTCCATCCTCACCTCCTCCATCACAGTCCATCCTCACCTCCTCCATCATAGTCCGTCCTCACCTCCTCCATCCTAAAGTCCATCCTCACCTCCTCCATCACAGAGTCCATCTTCATCTCCTCCTTTTAAAAGTGATCAGTATTAATCAGTCAGACTGTATTTAGAGGTTGAAAGATGATACAGTAAGCAACAACAAAATAAAGCATGTGTGTTCAACCTGGTAGAAGTTGGGAATAATTTCTCCACCACTGCAGCCAGAACATGATTTAAAACACACAGACAGGGAGGGAGGGAGGGAGGGAGGGAGGATGAGGATGCATGAAGGGGGAGGAGTCCTGTGCTGGGGGAGGTGAGGCAGGCAGGGAGGGGTGGTGCTGAAGAACAGCTCCCAGCCCATAAAGTCATCAGAGTCCTCCGCTCCGTCAGAGCAGCTCAGCCATGAGCCAGCCGAGCTCCCCGTCCTCCAGACCCGCACTCACAGTCCCCCTGGGCCCCTAACACGCACACGCACGCACAGCAGGGCACCATGAAGAGGCAGAACGCCCGGACCCTCGCCCTCATCATCTGCACCTTCACCTACCTGATCGTCGGCGCCGCGATCTTCGACGCGCTGGAGTCCCGGACGGAGACGAGCCAGCGGCTGGAGCTGCACCAGAGGAGAGCGGGGCTGCTCCGGACCTTCAACCTGTCCGCGGAGGACTTCGACGAGCTGGAGAGGGTGGTGCTGCAGCTGAAGCCGCACAAAGCCGGAGTGCAGTGGAAATTCGCCGGCTCCTTCTACTTCGCCATCACCGTCATCACGACCATCGGTAAGAGAGCAGCTCCCAGGTCACCTGTGGAGCCCCGGACCCTGTTCTGAACTTTAAACCGGCTGCTGCTGGTTCACTAAACATTACATCCTGCAGGTGCATTACAGGCTGGATGAGGCTGTGTGTGAAGTCTTTACTGTAGCTGCTGCATGGACAACAAGTGCCTCAGCTTTACTTCAGTACAGCTGCATGTTACTGTGGATAGACTGAATAACAGGAAGTGATGATAGCAGCAGATGGACCCCAGAACATTAAACACTACATGCAACAGGTGCATCATAAATACCCTGCAAGTATTAAGCAAATACAGCAGCAGAGGAAGAACTTAAATCTAAAACGGTCAATATAAAAATGAGATCAACAGCGTTAAGAGTTTGGTACTGAGGAGAGTCTAATGCTATAAATCCCACTAGAGCTCAGTTGTAGGCGGCTGTGGCTCAGGTGGTCGAGCGCTCTGGTCGCAAGGTTGGCGGTTCGATCCCCGGCCCCTCCGCATGCCGAGACGCTGACCCCAAAGTTGACCCAATGACAGATTAGCACCTTGCATGGAAGCTCTGACATCACTGGTGTGTGAATGGGTGAATGGAAACACATCGTAAAGCGCTTTGAGTGATGATGCGTTAGAGGATGCAGCACAAAGCGTGAGGTGCTGGCGGTCGGTCATCTGGGTCACGCGTGTTGGAGGATTTTATTGCTGCTTCAGGGTCAGCAGCGTCCCTGCTGAGGACTCTTGAGGACGAGACTCCCTGTGCTCCTCAAACCTGCAGGCCGTGATCAGAGAAGATGCTCTGAGACCTTCGCTGGCCTTGTCTCTTGTGCTCTTATCTATTATTCCTGCTCCAAAAGGGCAGCGCAGCACAACAAGGCTGGCAGCTCTTTTATCTGTAACACCATAATCATTATTTTCTATGCACCGCTTTATAGTGAAGGCAGGGTTCATCCTGGACAGGTCACACAGAGGGACAGACGCTCACCTTCACACCTATGGACAGGTTAGAATCACCAGCATGTCTTTGGATGCTGCCGTCTCCCTAAGTCAGCTGGGATAGACTCCAGCCCTCCCAGAACCACACACAGGATAAAGCAATAGATAGAAAAGGGATGAATACTTACCACATGGAGACCTGCCACCTGTATCTGCGTGTCCCGTCTGCTTTATGGAGCTCTGCAGGGATTTCCCCACACACTTGGGTCAAACTTCGCTAATTGTTTCCTAACGAGTTAAAAAGTGACATCCAGGTGTGCCGTTTGTCCATGTGAAGGTCTGGCGTTTAGGATTTAGGATTTGTGGGAGATCAGAATGCAGCTCGGTTGTTAGCACCGTCGCCGGTTCGCGTCCCGGTTAGGACGCCTGGGATCTTTCTGTATGGAGTTTGCATGTTCTCCCTGTGCAGCGTGGGTTTTCCCCTGACTTCCTCATCACAGTCCAAACACATGCTGAGGTTAACTGATGATTCTAGGTGTGAATGAGAGGGTGCTTGGCCTGTGATAGACTGGAGACCTGTCCAGGGTCGGCTGGGATAGACTCCAGCCCCCACAGAGGATTAATCAGTGTATAGATGATGGATGGATGGACGTATATTTGACAAATTAACTGTGGTTCTGTGATGATCATTAAATATGTGCAGTAATGTAACAGCTGCAGCAGATAAAGGGTTAACCCCCATAAGCTACTGGTCTTGTGGTGAACTGAGGAAATGCATAGTTTATAAATTAACACTTTAATGTACAAGATGGAGATTTGGTGATTAAGTTCTACTACATTTCTCTTTCATATACAGTCTCCCTTCGTTGCGTTCTTCTCATCTCTCTAAAAGCCTTCCTAATCTACATCTCCTATCTCCCATCTACATCTCCCTCCTGGATTCAGTGACTGGGGCCGTTGTCAGTGGTGACCTGTGACTTGTAACCCTATCAGATGCAGGCAGCTAATTGCACACTAACCCAACACTGGGTGTCTGTAACCGCCTTCTGTAATTGTGAACCTCGAGGCAGCTACAAACACAGTGATTGGCGTTTGAGCCCGGCATTAAGTATTAATCACAACACCAGAGCCTCGCTGTTCCACTGGAGTCCTGGCACACGACGCCAACACTCGAGATACCGTACTGTACACACAATATCACACAGCCTCGGCTTAGATGTTCGGTACAATATGTTATACTAAAGTAGAACAACAGACATGATGGTTTTAATTCCTGACATATGCTTTGAAATTCTGATTCTATCTAATATAGGATTCCCCTGAGGAGCCAGCGTTCCTTAATGGAAATAAAACAGGAAATGTGTCCATCATAACGTGGCCATATTGTTAGAACACCTACGCTGTTGAGAAATATAAATAAGAATACACTTTCACCAGTGGAGAACAGCGAACGTGGCGAGCTCCGGCCCTGGCATGCCCCACTAATAATTTAACGTATGTAAAGAAGGGAGGAGAAGCTGCGATCAGAAGTCGGTTATCACTTTACAGGATGGAGAGGCAGCGTCTCCGTTTACTCCCCAGCAGCAGGAGGCAGAGCTGAAGTCAGATGAAACACACCGTGAGCTGTGAAATAGTAAAACAGCAGGCAAATGTGGAATTCCTGTGCACGGCTGGGAGGTAGCTCACTGGGCTCTGCAACACAGCCG
>JAMOIN010000134.1:0-10000 GCA_024666655.1 Dascyllus trimaculatus
TAACAGGAATTTTAAATGGGACATTTGCAGTTGCCATTGCTTCAAACTTAGTGATAGCATCCTCAAACTTAGACAGTACATACAACAGGCCTTAAGGATGCAAAGTTATCAAAATCTTCCACAAAAGTGAAACAGTGTGGCTGCGGCGCCCTTCTGAACTTTGAGTCTTGTCAGCCTGAAATGTGTCTGTTGGCAGCTCCTCTCTGTCCCCTGCAGCAGCATGCTTTCTCCCCTTGCTCCTCCCCCAGCACACAGACAGAGGCACACAAACACACACACACAAGTACACACACACAGAGACACACACAAAGACACAGGCACTCAAACACACACACACGAACACACACACACACACACACAGAGCACAGAGAGAGAGAGCGAGAGAGAGATAGAGAAAACTCCAGTCCTGGAATGACTTTAACTGTCTATACCTCAAATACTGCATGCTGCTACATATATAAAAAAAAATCATGCATCCAACACTGTGCTTTTAAAGTAATGCATAGACTCATGTTGATTAGTTTTTTTAAACATACATAAAATGATGTTGTGACATGTAAAATGATAGTAGTTTAATCTGAACCTAAAACTAACAAAAAAGCCTTGGTAAGCTGTTGGAACTCACACATGTAGTGTCCAATCTGTACCAACTGTGTTGTTTCATGAAAGCTGTGGACTGACCACATCTACAAGCTAATATTCAGTCATGCTCATAGACATCAGGAGACAGTGTAGCCGAGACAAGGCTGCTCTCAGCGGGCTACTGTGAGCGCTGACCTCCTGGTTGTAGACGTCTAACCAAGACACTCACATCTCCGACATCGTCAGAGTAAATTTTTAGACAGACTTCATCTTGATAAAATGAGCACAGATTTGACGTCTATACAACCACTTTCTCACTTCAAATAACCTTAAAAGTGCATTTTGTGTCATAATAACAGTAGTATTTCCCCAAAACTTGTATTACCTTTTTCCCCAAAACTTGTATTACCTTTGAAAGTTTTCTCATACAAGCAGAATAACTTCCACTTCAAAAGCCCAACGGCGCCGTCCAATCAGCAACGTCTCATGTTGGCCACTGGTACCCACCTCTTCCAGTTTGGTTCATGTTGTAGTGTTTTACTTATTGTTGTAGTGTTTTTAACTTCAGGGTCACCAGTAGTTAATGTTGTACTGTTGTTGAATGTGCACTTGTGTTTGTAGTTCTTTTTTTCAATTTTTAGCCATTTGTTGATGTGCTTTGCACTTCAGGGCCACCCTAAGTATGTGAGGTGTTTATGGAACATCAGTAAAATGTGGGATTTACCAATGAGCAGATGTTCAGCCAGTGTTTAGCCTGTGACCAGTTTATGACTGATATCAGAAGATGACTGGTGAAAACATGAATATATTTTCTGAATGAAACATTTTACAAATATCAAGTCTTGTGTCATTGAAAATCAATGCACCATAAGTCGGTTATACAAAAACAGCCATTCATCAGCAGGCATAGTGGATTAATAGCTGTAGAAATGCTGAACCTAAACAAAGAGGTGTGGTGGGGCGACCAAATCATTCCATCATCGTGGAAAAGTTAGTCTGGAACCCAAATTAAAATACATAATATATATGTTAAAACAACACAGCAACGTGCCAACATATATTTTACTTTTAAATGAACAAATTCACAATATTTGTACATTGAATGCAGAGAAAATTATTTTACAATATTTTAAGGGGTACTTCCATTTATGAAGTCTTACAATTACAACAGACCCTTTGAGGACAACCTTGATGCTGATGTGTCCTGGGATGAAAATGAGTTTGACACCTCTAACTGATGTACATGGTGGCCGTGCCATGCGAGAAAGTTTGTGATGCAATCCTTGAAATTGGTCAGCTAAGTCTGAGCACCTTGAAATTTCTGCCACACCCCGACATGCTCCACACCTGGACTTGCGCCATGTCCAGACACGCGTGGGTGTGCGAGGGCCCGTTCAACGCTGCTTGCAGCTTTAATTAGGGCCCGAAGCACTACAGTGCGTAGGACCCTATTGTTCCTCTAGTGTTTGGCGGTTTGGCGGTTTGGCGGTTTAGCGGTTTGGCGGTTTGGCGGTTTCTTTTTCTTACGCCACTTTGAACCTCAATTTGACCCCCTAAACATGCTCAAAAACTCACCAAATTTGGCACACACATCAAGACTGGTGAAAAATTTGATATTTTGGGGGAATTACACATGTGAATGGCAAAATGACTCAATAGCGCCACCTAGAAAATTGGGCTTTAGTGGAGTTAATACGGCTAGTTTCACGTAAACTCATGAAATTTGGTACACAGGTACAGTAGCCCGAGACAAAAACATTCCTGCTTTTAAAATTTCAAAAGAGGCTCAACAGCGCCCCCTAGAGCACGTAGTGTGCAGGCATTGGAATTTATCGAACTCCTCCCAGGATTTTTATCCGATCTTCACCAAATTCGCTGTGTGGCATCTAGACCCATCCAGGATGAAAAGTTATTAAAATCTTGTGGCTGCGTCACACGGTGTGGGCGTGGCATGGCGGCCATTTTGAACACAAAAGCTAAACAGCGCCAACTAGAACACGTGGTGCGCAGGCATTGGAATTTAACAAACTCCTCCCAGGACTTTTATCCAATTTTCACCAAATTCGCTGTGTGGCATCTACACCCCTCCAGGATGAAAAGTTATTAAAATCTCGTGGATACTTCACACGGTGTGGGCGTGGCATGGCGGCCATTTTGAACAAAAAAGCTTAACCTCGCCCACTTCAACACGTGGTGCGCAGGCATTGGAATTTAACGAACTCCTCCCAGGATTTTTGGCCGATCTTCAATAAATTCGCTGTGTGGCATCTAAACCACTCCAGGATGAAAAGTTATTAAAATCTCGTGGATACGTCACACGGTGTGGGCGTGGCATGGCGGCCATTTTGAACAAAAAAGCTTAACCTCGCCCACTTCAACACGTGGTGCGCAGGCATTGGAATTTAACGAACTCCTCCCAGGATTTTTGGCCGATCTTCACCAAATTGGCTCTGTGGCATCTAGACCCCTCCAGGATGAAAAGTTATTAAATTCTCGTGGATACGTCACACGGTGTGGGCGTGGCATGGCGGCCATTTTGAACAAAATCGCCATGTGGAACGAAATGGGTTTTGGAGGTGAAGGGATCCATGTAAAATCACCAAATCCACACAAATCCTCTTTAATCTCAAGACCTAATATTTAATATACAATTCAGGAATGGACGTGGTCAAACGGCTCCACAGCGCCCCCTAGAAATATTCAAATAGTCATATAAAATCACTGCTTTATCCTACAAACATAAAATTTGGTACATACATAAAGTATCCCAAGACCAACAGATTTGCACAGTCGAAATTCTAATCGGCTCTACGGCGCCCCCTAGACAAGGTCGTGTGGAGAGGAGTGCAGTGAGGAGCGAGGGCCCGTCTGACGCTGCTTGCAGCTTTAATTATTAGGGCCCGAGCACCAACGGTGCGTAGGACCCTATTGCATTTGTATTCGTTTTTATTATTATTATTATTATTATTATTATTATTATTATTATTTTTCTCCTGACAGAAGAACTGCATTTTTGAGGGCCTAAACGCGCTCAAAAACTCACGAAAATTTGCACACACATCAGAAGTGGCGAAAAATTTTATATTTCATGGGAGCTGCACATGTGTGTGGCAAAATGGCTCTATAGCGCCACCTTGAAAATTGGGTTCTATGGGAGTTAATACGGCTAGTTTCATGTAACCCTACCAAATTTGGTACACATGTGCACCAAGACAAGACAAACAAAATTGCCTAATCAATCCATCAGCAAAAATGTACAGGAAGTCCGCCATTTTGCTTTATATTTCTGATTATTGGACATATTCAAAAGCTATAACCGCACACAGGGTAACTCCAAGACAGCTGAAATGTGGTCAGTATATACAACAGGCCTTAAAGATGAGAAGTTATCAAAATCTTCCACAAAAGTCAAAGGATGTGACCGTGGTGGCCCTCTGACCTTTATGTACTTTTACCGTTGTCAGCAGCTCTGGATTAAATCCAGATAAATGGTGCAACGCTGACACCTACTGTTCAAATCGTATAAATGCAGGTCTGTGTCATTGTAGAAAAATCCCTCCGTTTCAATACATTTTAATGTATTATTATTATTTGGTTGACCGTATTCAACTGAAAGTTGGTGACATAAGCCTCAAGATGTTGATGATGATTCATGGAGAAAACTGTGACTGTTAGTCAAACTGTTAGTCTGTGGCGGCGTGGCGAACTTGATGTCTCGTCATGACAACTAAAATGTTTATATCTTAGCTGTACATGATCCAATCTATCCCAAATTTCATATTCTGGACAAGAGTCCACTTCTGAACACATCCACATTTTAAAATTTAGTCATAGTCATAGCACCACCGATTGGTAACAGGAACTTAAAGACAGTATATTTGCAGGTATCATTGCTTCAAACTTTGCAATATAAGCAATATATATATAAAGCTGACGTGCAAAAGCTCATGTCTCTCCCAAACCTTTCACTCATGTTTTAAAACTAAATTTCTTTCTCATATAAATAGTCAGTGCCACCAAAAATGCACTGACTATTCTCAATTGCTTTGGCTCATTTCTTGAAACAGACCAGACGTTCTCAACACTCTTGGTGCTTTTGCAAAACAACATGGATGGTTCAGCACAAAACCATGGTTCACCTGCAAAAGCTCATATCTCTCCCAAAACAATTCACACGACTGGTCAAAACTAAATTCTATTCTCATATAAATAGTCAGTGCCTCCAAAATTCATCGTCCCTTTGGCATTGTGTGAGCACTCTTATAAATGTCTATTCATATAATGGTTTGTGTCATTTGAAAACAAAATAGCATTTAGAGAAGTAATAACATCATTTTGAATGTAAAGTGTCAATTGAAGGAGAATTGAGGGCTTTTGCTCATTGTGTGTGTGTTTTCTGATTTGTATGCAGAGTTCTGAAATATGAGGCATGCTTTCACAAAATGTGTGTAAACTATCAAGAAAACTGTATTGACACACATAAAGCAACTTTCATACATCAGAGTAAAAAGAAAATCTATACAGCATAACATACTGTAATACAAACACATAAACAAAAAACAAGGAACATTATATGGTTCCTACAGTGCTGTAAATAAAGCTGTCCTCACCGTCCCTCTCCTGGCCACCGTATGTTCATGACTAATCCTGACAACTGAACAGACTATTGTGCATGTGATGACTTACACAATGAAATGATGCTGACATGTTTTGGAGTGAACAACCATCAGACTGAGAAGTCAACAATCAGTTTAGATCAACAAGATCTATTCACTTGGAAATTGTGCTAAATGAAGGCTACCTGTACTGAATCATTTGCATAGATGTACTGAGACATCGAGACCAGTACTAAGATGTTTGCAATTTGATGAAATGAAGGAGAAATGCCAGTCTGTTGTGAACAGTTGCCAAGTAGTTTGGAGGTTTGTCCATGTTGTTTTGAGAATTTAATTTCAGTTTCGAGAAATGAGCCAAACCTATGGAGAAAAACTGTACAAACAACGATATATCAAATATGTATTTCAACTAGTTTAATTATACATTCGTCAATATTCATATCATCACAGATTGTAGCTAGAAAAGCACCCAGAGAGCACAGACCTCCGCCAAGGAGCTCCAGTCCACCCCAACACAATCTCCCAACGACAAAGTATACTTAAAAAACACTCAATATCTTTGTGCTATATATGTGCACATATATGCTCTGTCCTACCACAAGGTGGCACTGCAGGGCTTTCTAACACTCCCAATGTTAAAAATCTTTTTAAAAATTCCTGGATCCAGACACTGATCTGGATCACTCCCAAAACTCAATCATTTGTTCCTTGTCCCATTTCACAGGGGCTGAGGGGGCAACTCCCACTTAATTTCATGTGGCCTATTCTGCCTATGGCTGGAATATGTACAAATGATTATGTCTTCTTTGTCTTTTTTTTAATTCATGAAAAAAAATATGGTAGCCTCCTGAGACCGTGCGTTCACATGCGTGGACATGGTATTTTGGCTTCCCTGCACCATAAGTTGAAGTTGAGATTGTTAATTTGATTATAGCACAAAAAATAAATAGAAATTTGGGTATGTTGCAAATTTGCAACAACGGGCATAATGGTCAATAATAGCGACCCAATAATACAGTAATATAACATCTCACTCACAGATTTTTAAATTAATAACACAATAGATAATAGTAAATGAGAAATGAGTTTGACACCACTGATGTACATGGTGGCCGAGAAAGTTTGTGATACAATCCTTGAAATTGGTCAGCTAAGTCTGACCACCTTGAAATTTCTGCCACATCCCGACATGCGCCACACCTGGACGTGCGCCACATCCCGACACGCGTGGGTGTGCGAGGGCCCGTTCAACGCTGCTTGCAGCTTTAATTATTATTAGGGCCCGAGCACCAGCGGTGCGTAGGACCCTATTGGAATTGTATTCGTTTTTATTAGGGCCCGAGCACCAACGGTGCGTAGGACCCTATTGGATCCCTACTGGTTATTATTTTTCTTTTTCTTCTGATTTTGTAATTGCATTTTTGAGGGCCTAGACACGCTCAAAAACTCATGAAAATTTGCAACCACATCAGGACTGGCGAAAAATTTGATATTTTATGGGAGTTGCACATGTGTGTGGCAAAATGGCTCTATAGCGCCACCTTGAAAATTGGGTTCTATGGGAGTTAATACGGCTAGTTTCATGTAACCCTACCAAATTTGGTACACATGTGCACCAAGACAAAACAAACAAAATTGCCTATTCAATCCATCAGCAAAAATGTACAGGAAGTCCGCCATTTTGCTTTATATTTTTGATTTATGGTCATATTCAAAAGATATAACCGCACACAGGGTAACTCCAAGACAGCTGAAATTTGGACAGTATATACAACAGGGCTTCGTGATTAAAAGTTATCAAAACGCTCCGCAAAAGTCTGAGGGCGTGGGCGTGGCGGCCTCTTGAACTTCGATGTCTCGCCATCACTACTAAAGTGTTTATATCTCAGCTGTACATGATCCGATCTGGCCCAAATTTCATGTGCTGGACAACAGTCCGCTTCTGAACACATCCACATTTTAAAATTTAGTCATAGTCATAGCGTCACCTCGTGGTAAAAAAGGAAGCTCTAACGAGGACATTTGTCCTTACCACTGGTCCATACTTTGTGATATCATCCTGAAATTTGGCCAGTATATACAACAGGCCTTAAAGATGTAAAGTTATCAAAATCTTCCACAAAAGTCAAAGGATGTGACCGTGGTGGCCCTCTGACCTTTATGTACTTTTACCGTTGTCAGCAGCTCTGGATTAAATCCAGATAAATGGTGCAACGCTGACACCTACTGTTCAAATCATATAAATGCAGGTCTGTGTCATTGTAGAAAAATCCCTCTGTTTCAATACATTTTAATGTATTATTATTATTTGGTTTACCGTATTCAACTGAAATTTGGTGACATAAGCCTCAAGATGTTGATGATGATTCATGGAGAAAACTGTGACTGGTCGTGACTGGTGGCGTGGTGAACTTGATGTCTCGTCATGACAACTAAAATGTTTATATCTCAGCTGTACATGATCCAATCTATCCCAAATTTCATATTCTGGACAAGAGTCCACTTCTGAACACATCCACATTTTAAAATTTAGTCATAGTCATAGAACCACCGATTGGTAACAGGAACTTAAAGACAGTATATTTGCAGGTATCATTGCTTCAAACTTTGCAATATATGCAATATATATATAAAGCTGACGTGCAAAAGCTCATATCTCTCCCAAAACCTTTCACTCATGTTTTAAAACTAAATTTCTTTCTCATATAAATAGTCAGTGCCACCAAAAATGCACTGACTATTCTCAATTGCTTTGGCTCATTTCTTGAAACAGACCAGACGTTCTCAACACTCTTGGTGCTTTTGCCAAAATAACATGGATGGTTCAGCACAACACCATGGTTCACCTGCAAAAGCTCATATCTCTCCCAAAACAGTTCACACGACTGGTCAAAACTAAATTCTATTTTCATATAAATAGTCAGTGCCTCCAAAATTCATCGTCCCTTTGGCATTGTGTGAGCACTCTTATAAATGTCTATTCATATAATGGTTTGTGTCATTTGAAAACAAAATAGCATTTTGAGAAGTAATAATATCATTTTGGATGTAAAGTTTCAATTGAAGGAGAATTGAGGGCTTTTGCTCATTGTGTGTGTGTGTGTGTGTGTTTTCTGATTTGTATGCAGAGTTCTGAAAGTATGAGGCATGCTTTCAGAAAATGTGTGTAAACTATCAAGAAAACTGTATTGACACACATAAAGTAACTTTCATACATTAGAGTAAAAAGAAAATCTATACAGCATAACATACTGTAATTTAAACACATAAATAAACAACAAGGAACATTATATGGAGCCTACAGTGCTGTAAATAAAGCTGTCCTCACTGTCCCTCTCCTGGCCACCGTATGTTCATGACTAATCCTGACAACTGAACAGACTATTGTGCATGTGATGACTTACACAATGAAATGATGCTGACATGTTTTGGAGTGAACAACCATCAGACTGAGAAGTCAACAATCAGTTTAGATCAACAAGATCTATTCACTTGGATATTGTGCTAAATGAAGGCTACCTGTACTAAATCATTTGCAAAGATGTACTGAGACATCGAGACAAGTACTAAGATGTTTGCAATTTGATGAAATGAAGGAGAAATTCCAGTCTGTTGTGAACAATTGCCAAGTAGTTTGGAGGTTTGTCCATGTTGTTTTGAGATTGTCATTTCAGTTTCGAGAAATGAGCCAAACCAATGGAGAAAAACTGTAAAAAACCGATATAACATCAAATATGTATTTCAACTAGTTTAATTATGCATTCGTCAATATTCATATCATCACAGATTGTAGCTAGAAAAGCAGTCAGAGAGCACAGACCTCCGCCAAGGAGCTCCAGTCCACCCCAACACAATCTCCCAACAACAAAGTATACTTAAAAAACACTCAACATCTTTGTGCTATATATGTGCTATATATGTGCTCCGTCCTACCACAAGGTGGCACTGCAGGGCTTTCTAACACTCCCAATGTTAAAAATCTTTTAAAAAATTCCCAGATCCAGATACTGATCTGGATCACTCCCAAAACTCAATCATTTGTTCCTTGTCCCATTTCACAGGGGTTGAGGGGGCAACTTCCACTTCATTTCATGTGCGGTCAATATGACCGCCTATGGCTGGAATAGGTACAAATGATTATGTCTTCTTTGTCTTTTTTTTAAGTCATGAAAAAAAATTAGTTTTTAAACTAGTTTAAATATGTCCAAGCTACATGGTGGCGTGTCACTGCCATTTATAAATATAAATCTTGCATCCAACACTGAGCTATTAGAATGATTCACAGATTCATGTTTTTAATTTAAATGTGCATGGTTATTTGGCTGACATGTACTTGTGATATGTATAATAACAATAAATTATTATTATTATTGCTACTGCTTATGCCAGCAGTGTTCATTATTTTTCAGGCCAACAACCCCCAAACTGATATATAGATGGAGGAGGGATCTCCTACGATACACCTTATATAATATTGTTTAACCCCTTAACGCCTGAATTTATATACAAGTATATTAAAAAAAATGTTTGTGTTTTTGCCTTTATGTAGGTGTCACATGAAGTTGAGATTGTTAATTTGATTATAGCACAAAACACAAATAGAAATTTGGGTATGTTGCAAATTTGCAACAACAGGCATAATGGTCAATAATAGCAACCCAATAATACAGTAATATAACAATAATAAAACAGATTTTTAAAATTGATAACAGAACAGAAAAAAATAGAATAGATAACATCTCACTCACAGATTTTTAAATTAATAACACAACAGACAATAGTCAATGAGAAATGAGTTTGAC
>JAMOIN010000134.1:15000-35000 GCA_024666655.1 Dascyllus trimaculatus
AACACATAAACAAAAAACAAGGAACATTATATGGTTCCTACAGTGCTGTAAATAAAGCTGTCCTCACCGTCCCTCTCCTGGCCACCGTATGTTCATGACTAATCCTGACAACTGAACAGACTATTGTGCATGTGATGACTTACACAATGAAATGATGCTGACATGTTTTGGAGTGAACAACCATCAGACTGAGAAGTCAACAATCAGTTTAGATCAACAAGATCTATTCACTTGGAAATTGTGCTAAATGAAGGCTACCTGTACTGAATCATTTGCATAGATGTACTGAGACATCGAGACCAGTACTAAGATGTTTGCAATTTGATGAAATGAAGGAGAAATGCCAGTCTGTTGTGAACAGTTGCCAAGTAGTTTGGAGGTTTGTCCATGTTGTTTTGAGAATTTAATTTCAGTTTCGAGAAATGAGCCAAACCTATGGAGAAAAACTGTACAAACAACGATATATCAAATATATATTTCAACTAGTTTAATTATACATTCGTCAATATTCATATCATCACAGATTGTAGCTAGAAAAGCAGTCAGAGAGCACAGACCTCCGCCAAGGAGCTCCAGTCCACCCCAACACAATCTACCAACGACAATGTATACTTAAAAAACACTCAACATCTTTGTCCTATATATGTGCACATATATGCTCTGTCCTACCACAAGGTGGCACTGCAGGGCTTTCTAACACTCCCAATGGTAAATATCTTTTTAAAAAATTCCCAGATCCAGACACTGATCTGGATCACTCCCAAAACTCAATCATTTGTTCCTTTCCCATTTCACAGAGGCTGAGGGGGCAACTCCCACTTCATTTCATGTGGCCTATTCTGCCTATGGCCGGAATATGTACGAATGATTATGTCTTCTTTGTCTTTTTTTAATTCATGAAAAAAAAATATCGTAGCCTCCTGAGAGACCGTGCGTTCACATGCGTGGACATGGTATTTTGGCTTCCCTGCACCATAAGTTGAAGCTGAGATTGTTAATTTGATTATAGCACAAAAAATAAATAGAAATTTGGGTATGTTGCAAATTTGCAACAACGGGCATAATGGTCAATAATAGCGACCCAATAATACAGTAATATAACAATAATAAAACAGATTTTTAAAATCTGTAACAGAACAGACAAAAATGGAACAGATAACATCTCACTCACAGATTTTTACATTAATAACACAACAGACAATAGTCAATGAGAAATGAGTTTGACACCCCTGATGTACATGGTGGCCGAGAAAGTTTGTGACACAATCCTTGAAATTGGTCAGCTAAGTCTGAGCACCTTGAAATTTCTGCCACATCCCGACATGCGCCACACCTGGGCGTGCGCCACGTCCCGACACGCGTGGGTGTGCGAGGGCCCGTTCAACGCTGCTTGCAGCTTTAATTATTATTTTTCTCCTGACGGAAGAACTGCATTTTTGAGGGCCTAAACACGCTCCAAAACTCACGAAAATTTGCACACACATCAGAAGTGGCGAAAAATTTTATATTTCATGGGAGCTGCACATGTGTGTGGCAAAATGGCTCTGTAGCGCCACCTTGAAAATTGGGTTCTATGGGAGTTAATACGGCTAGTTTCATGTAACCCTACCAAATTTGGTACACATGTGCACCAAGACAAGACAAAAAAAATTGCCTAATCAATCCATCAGCAAAAATGTACAGGAAGTCCGCCATTTTGCTTTATATTTTTGATTTTTCCTCATATTCAAAAGCTATAACCGCATACAGGGTAACTCCAAGACAGCTGAAATTTGGTCAGCATATACAACAGGGCTTCATGATTAAAAGTTATCAAAACGCTCCGCAAAAGTCTGAGGGCGTGGGCGTGGCGGCCTCCTGAACTTTGATGTTTCGCCATAAATTTTGGAATGCTGTCTAAATACACTTCACAGGCTCCAATCTGCTTCAAACTTTACACATTTGATCATAGTCCTGCCCTGATCACATCCATATGACAATATTCATCCACAGTCATAGCGCCACCTCCTGGCAACAGGAAATGAAAATTTTTACACTTTAATGTACTGTTATTAGCCGGTTGACCGTATTCATCTGAAATGTGGTGACATAAGCCTCAAGACATTAATGATGATTCATGGAGAAAACTGTCACTGGTAGTCAAACGATGTGTCTGTGGCTGGGTGGCGAACTTCGATGTCTCGCCATGACTACTAAAGTGTTTATATCTCAGCTGTACATGATCTGATCTGGCCCAAATTTCATGTGCTGGACAACAGTCCACTTCTGAACACATCCACATTTTGAAATTTAGTCATAGTCATAGCACCACTTGGTGGTAACAAGAACTTACGAGTTAAGACATTTGCCCTTACAACTGTTTCAAACTTAGTGATCTAATCGTCAAATTTGGCCAGTATATACAACATGCTTTACTGATGAAAAGTTATCAAAATCTTCCACAAAAGTCAAACAGTGCGGCCGCGGCACCCCTCTGAACTTTGAGTCATATGAAGGGGAAATTTTCTCCCTCTACGACCCAGAGCGCGAGCACTGTGTGTGTGGGTCCCTGCTGCAGCCATCCCCCATCCCAAACACACACGTAACACACAAGCACACAGACACACACACATGCAGGCTCAGAAAAACAGATAAATGGTGCAACACTGACATCTACTGTTCTAACTGCAGTAAGACATTAACTACTAGTGACCCTAAAGTGCAAAACACTACAAAAACAACCAAAAGACAATTACATGACACGTCGGAAGTGGAAGTTATTCTGCGTGTACGAGAAAACTTTCAAAGGGAATACAAGTTTTGGGGAAATACTACTGTTATTATGACACAAAAGTGCAAAACACTACAACAATAACCAAAACACAACTACTGTTTCGATTAGACATCTACAGTTAGGAGGTCTGCGCTCACAGCAGCACAGTGAGAGCAGCCTTGTCTCGGCTACACTGTCTCCTGATCTCCTGAGACCAAAACTTTTTTGGGCCATGCATTTTTGATTTACCTTTCAAGTTGCTAATTTGAGTTTGTAGATCTAAGTAGTTGAAAAGAATTTATAGTAACATTTGCATTACATACATTTTACATTTAGCAATCATTTGTATGTCAAAGTAATCAGCAGGGCACTGCAGGGAATTGAACCCTATCCCAGTTAAACCAGGAGTACCATTACCAGCGCCTTTTGCTTTTTGACAATACATGGAAAGTAAAGCAAAACCTGTATTACAACAGCATGTGGGTGGGTTCATTTTGTATTGGTGCCAAATTGTATAGTTTTACAGAAAGCACTTGTATTTTTAATGAATTTGCATGTATTTGTTCATTTTAGTTATTTATTTTATATGATTCTATTGATATATGTCATTAAGTGTTGAGTATATAATAAGTGCTATTTTGTGTATGAGTGCTGTTGTCAACAAGTGCTATAATCTTTCTTTTTTTGGTTTTAAATGCTGTTGTAATGCAGGAAAAGAAACGTCTTTCCTATAAATACTTACAATTTAATAATTAGGATTAGTAGAAAATATTAACAGTTAAAATTCATTTACTTAAAGTACAAAGTTTTGCTCTGTTGTTTGTCAATCACATGCAGCTTCATGTCCTAACTTAGACTTGTCTTTTAAAACAACAAACTATACCCTCATGGTCACTAAAGTAGGTGGGCCACACTACCGACTCTGCTTCATAATGTGTTGTTTTCACATACACATGGTCAATTAATGTGCCACGTTCTGTTGTGGGTTGTCTGACAAGTTGAACATACCCTTTATTTGTCATAAATGAACAGAGTGATGATGATTTCAAAATGTCAACATTGAAATCTCCCATGATGGCGATGGTGTTACTTAGTGGATTTAGCCAATCAAGTAACTTACCAAGTTGCTCTTTAAACAAAGACATGGGATAGGATGGTGGTCGATATATGACCGCTACCAGTATGTCATAGGTACCATAGTTGTAGACCAAGCATTCCAAATTCATGTGTGGTACTTGGATGACATCATATGCCACACTATCTACACTATAAATACCTACTCCACCATGTTGTTGGCCTTGCAATGCTATTAGTGCTGGCTTGTCGCTATTGTAAGATAACTGTCGAGGACAGTGATTGAAATTGTAGCCATTAATGTTTACTGTATTTAATGAGGAGGCAGAAGAAAGCCATGTTTCTGTTACAGCAATACAGTTAAGCTGTAAGTGCTGTGTGCACAATGCCAAATCTGTCACATGTGCAGTTAGATTTTGGATATTCATTAAAAACACAGTAAAAGACTGGTCAGTTATTTGATTGATTCTGCTCTCATTTAAAAATTGTGGCATGCTCTGAATGGCATCCTTAACGTCATCTCTACAATATATGCGTTTGTGTTCAAAATGTTGAATAACCAATCCTGACAAACTTCGAACACGACTAAGCGCCACATATGCTTGTCCTGCTGAGAAGATTTTGTCAAGACAAACCACAGCACTATCAACAGTAATGCCTTGCACCTTGTGGACTGTACAAGCCCAGGCAAGTTTCAATGGAAATTGCCGGCGCATTCCACCTTTACTGGTAGCCCTTTCTTCATGTGGCTCGATAGCTGTTGAACCCACTAAATCTACTGACACATTAGATGATTGTTTCCTCCTTTGTGCACCAACATGAGCATCGTCAAATTTCACATACACTTTCAGAGGAAACTTTTTAGTGTCAGAGGTCACTATGTGAGTTACAGTACCACAAATCCCATTAACAAGACCATCCATTACATCAACATTTTTAACCAACATGACCCTGGCACCTTTGCCCAGAAGCAGAGTCTCTTCTAAAGATGTATTTGATGCTTTGGAATGATGGCCATTTATCAACTCAAGCTTGCCTGTTTTGTTGTTATGCGTAAAATCTAATGCATCAATTTCAACATATTCAGGACAAGTCTTACATAATTGGGTGATATTATGCTCATTTACTTGTTCATTTGTTGGAAAAATGTGTAAAGCTGAGCTGACTTCACCAGTTTCACAACTTTTTAAAATTTGTAGGTCACTGTCCAGTATTTCAGTGTGTTTGGACCGAGTTCTAATCCTATTTAACATCTCTGCAAACACAGCATCTTTTTGCCTAACTATTTTTGTCAACTGTACAACACTAAAAAGACTAGACCACAAGTTTACTCCAGCATTATCAATATACAGGGGTTTCCCTTTAACAGGCGGTAACTGGTAAAAGTCACCTACAGCAATAACACTGACATTCCCAAAAGGGGAATAGTCACCACTTTGTTTGATCTGCCTTAATCTTCCATGGATGTAAACTAACAGTTTATGATCTACCATGGAGATCTCATCAATTATCAAAATCTGCAGATCAGCATATTTAGCACGTAAACAATTTAGGCGCTCCTCACCCAAAGGAGTGTACGGTAAGCGCACATCTTTTCCTATACAAAGTGAGTTGTGAATAGTTGCTGCATGCAAATTGTATGCAGCAATCCCTGTAGGAGCTGTCAATAGAACACAAATGTTGTCTGGCTGGCGACACGTCACTGACAACAACCTCATGGCCTCATATTGAATAGCTTTTATTAAATGGCTTTTACCAGTGCCTGCACCACCTGTAATAAATACATGCAAAGGATCTGGCTTTTTTCCTGCTATTTTATCTAAACACCACTGACGTATTTGATAAAATGTAGACAGCTGCATGTCATTCAAAGATCTAATCAAAGCAAGTCCATCGCTTCGGCACATGGTGATATTTCTCTTTTCCAAATGAGAAATCTGTCTGTTATCAAGTGCCAAATCAGGAATATATTCTACATGCTCATCTAGTGTCTGCCCTTTGTGTTTACATAGTTCTTTACACTCTAAACGATCTAGCTCTTGCTCTGGGCACAATTCACACCAGGCATCTTCTAATATTCCGTCACTGTCTACTGCATTTTGGATATTATCTAATTCATCTGCCTCAATTTCAAATGAAATTCTATTTTTATCCACAACAGACTTGACTGAATGTGTGGATCTGTCACTAAACCTCACATAACCGTTATTGTAAAAGTCTTGAAAGCTTTCAAAGTTAGGAAGTTTTAGCTGCATGTCTGTACGGTATGGCAAAAACAGTTGCAAAATGCTCTGATAAAATAATTCAGGGTTTTTGGTCTCAGAAAAGCGCACGTAACGCACAACCGCTGGTTTGGTTCGTGTTCTTTTTGTGACAAAACCGCAATTATTTTTCAATGTAATCCTGGTCAGAGATTTCTCATTTTTAGCCAGAATACGATATTCTGATGCAAATGTTGCCATACACATATCATTAAAAACACTATCCTCTGGCCTATTCTTATATCGATCCACTAAATTAGTCATCCACATGTCTTCTGTATTACAACCATGAGATGCCTTTTGTTTTAAAACATTTAAAGGCAAACTCATTCTAACTACATTATCGCCTGTTGGAATAAAGACAACTTTTCGAGAGCATTCTTTTAAATGCATGTTATTTGTTAACCTATACACTGCTTCTTGTGCACAGACATCTCGGTTGTGCAAATAAACACTGCCCAGTTTTTTCAGTGCATCTTTTGCACTCAAATTCTTATCTTTTGCCTCTTTTTGAGCATTCCCTAACAACAGTCCAATCTCTTTTTCAGCCTTAGAAGTATAAGAAATAATGTATACAATACATGCATATGCATCCACAACATATTGTATGTCGATATTTGCATTCCAACATTTTAACAGCAACTTGTTATAGTGATTTACCCAAACCTCATTGATTTGCCTTTTCAAGACAACTTGTGTTGTACGACCACACCGTCTATAAGCCTCCTCGAAAACAGCTTGACTAATACCTAAACTGTGGAACAAATCCTCCAAACTTTCATAACTACTGTTCTCATTCGACAGTGCCTTCTTGACTTTACTCAGGATCTCTGATGCTCTCTTTTTTGGCATGATGCATGCACACTTCACAGGATTACCTTTCTCATCTACACACTTAGTACACATTTTTACACTATCTTCAGCACGACATATAAAAGTTTTCACTGATGCTGGCCTAGGAAAATTGAAACGACAAACAGTGTTTCTCTTTTTACAAGTCTTAGAATGTCGTTTTGAATGCTGCTGGACAGATGTGACAATGTCCAATAGGTCATCATCGTCTGGTGGCAGCTCACATGTAATATATGTATCAATAAAATCAGTAACTTCAGCATCAGTGTTTTTATCTATTACCGGTGCATTCTCTATCCAAAAGAGACAATGCACATGTGGAGAGCCACGCTGTTGAAATTCCACCCGGTAAAAGTAATCCTTAATTTCGCCAATTGGGTGGGATGCAGACATAAGAACTTCTCTTAGAAAAATATGCCACCTAAAGTCAAACATTCGCGCTGCAGTAACAGGATTACGACGCAACAGTTCACATCTGTCTGCCCACTCTAACCCTTCAACAGTCTCTGTTCTACCTTCTTGTTTCAAAATACTATTAAGAAGATTTTTCCAACGCATATCAGCGGAGGAAAAAGAACAAAACCACGTGGGGACACCAAGCTGACGCACACACGCCATCAAATCCCGCTGTGCTCCCTGCCAGAATGCTGGAGTACCTCTAATAGGTTTCAAAAACCTATACCCATCATCACACTGCAACAATTCCTTTAAAGACTCAACATTACTTAACACATCCTTACCAAGTTTGTGGGACTTACTACCACCTGTGCCTTTCCGTAATGCTATAGATACGTTTGAAACAACCTGTTCAACTTCAGACATGTATTGAGCATAAAAAATATACTCAACATTCTGAGCGAACCTACCATCAGCATTTAAAATGCGGTTATTAAAATACCGTGACAATGTTAACCGATGCTTCCTAATTTCATGATACGTATTACAGCCTTGTGGAAACAACACTGGGAAGCATTTGGCTTCATTGGTTTGATCAGATAGTAATTTAACGGGATTATTCCCTTCTGCTGGGGCCAGATTTAAAATATCATCAAAATACTGATCCAGTGCTTCCTGACCAATATCAACAGGCATGAGACACGTATCCTGAAACATACAATGGTGCTGTCGATCATGCAACAGCTCATCGTCAACATCTGCTGATGCTTCAACACTTTCTACTTTATCAGTTTTACGTGCAATAACCTCACTATCCTCTTCCATACAAAATGCATTAATCCATTCTTCATTAAATTCTACATCTCTATAATGCCTATTTACTCTTTTCAAATATTTCAATGCCTGCCTTATGTGCATAGTATCAACAAATTGGTATTCATAATGTCCTTTATACGTTAATTTACGTTTTAATTTGACAGGCAACAAAGAGCCTTCCATATTTGAACGGGGCAACAAATTATTTGTCTGTACAACATTTGCTGGAACACATGTCACTGGTCCATGCACTCCATTTTGCCCACCTTTTGGTAAGGCTAACATTTTCATAAATGGTATGTTTAATGCAATCAAATGTTGTTCTAAACTATTTAAACATGCCAATTCTGGTGGAATCTGATCAAGTCCTAATTTGTTGACTGCACATTCAGCAGGCATTTCTCCTTGACTGACCTTACGATGACAAGTAAAACAGATCCACAACTGACTTCTAGCTGTATTCAACCATAGACATGGCACTACACAATCTTCATTACATTTGTGAAGATAATCTTCAGTAATACATGTATCTGCAATTGAAGCTATGTCTTTTCTGCTGTTATAACTATCTCTTTTGCAGTGCATAACTTGATGTCTGAACAATAAACTATGACAAACACAACACACGAAATCTGGTCCATATTTGACTTTCTCTAAAAACTGGTCCATAACAAAATTAAAGTGTTGTGCTTTCTCTGATATTAGTTTAATCCGCTGCTTGTTACATGCAATAACATGATTCTTATAGTCAGAATTTCCATGATACTTACTCATAATCATGGTTTTTACTTTCTGCCTGTGGGTTTCATTTTCAGAATACTTTTTGATGCTCATTGCTTTTACTTTCTGCCTGTGAGTTTTATTTTCAGAATACTTTTTGATGCTCATTGCTTTTACTTTCTGTCTGTGAAGTTCATTGTCCTGATACTTAATCTTACTTCTATGCTTCACGTCCTCCCTATGCAGCTCATTACACTCAAATTCTTTTACTCCTTGTCTGTACTTGTTCCCTATGCTTCATATTGTCTCTATATAAAGCACAATTCCTGTCCTTAATGTTGTTCCTTTGCAATTCATTGTCCATATATGTGCTCCTCAACCTTTTCTTCTCTTTCTCCCTAAACAACAAATCATTGTCATATGCAACTTTCCACTGTAAATTCTTTTTCTTTTTCAAGTACTTTGACAAAGAATCTTCTTTAACGGGATCCACTATACAACTTGAACCTGAAGTCACATTGCCAATACTAGTAACACAACTTCTCTTTCTACTCTGCCGTCTAAAATTGTACCCTGTAGTACTAACCAAATTGACTTTACAGTAACCATAGCAACTTTGCGTTTGAGGTTGTTGAACACAAACAACAGTCTCATAATGGTTATCATTTTTGTTTTCCACATATATTGCCTGATTGCTTACCAATGTATTCTTGGAACTATATTCAAACCAGCGACCCTGATAATAGGTAAATATATTTACCCCTAAACAATCTGCCGTAGCCTGAATCTCCAGCTCTGTAGCCCAACTGCCAACAAAGCGCATTTTTGAAATTGCCAGGTAATCTGCCATAGAAGAATACTCACTCCTCAAAAGACTCCTATATGCTGCAGCATTGGTTGTCAATAACTTGACAACTGCTAGCCTAAGTTTTTTGTGGTATTTCTGGGTACCACTAACTGCTTGACTTACTGCTCTAAAGAAACAATTTCCATCAGCAACTATTCTATCATTGTAACATGGAATGCCCAACTGACCAACATCATCATGTACTATGTCCACTTTTTCACAGTCTACATTCAACTGTGAACACAAAGCTTGTGCAACATCATGACAAAGAGGATTGAACAATTGCGTTCTATTTGTCGCATCACTAACAAAAACAACATCTACGTCACTGACATCACCGCATTTAAGCCTCTTTGATGTACCACACTGCACTGACATGGGACGTTTAAGACCTCCCCTGTTTGTGATACCAAATGTTGGTAGCATGGTACACTTCTGTCTACTGTTACACCCATGGTCCTCAGTTGCTGCACATACAGAAGGAATGACCAACTCGTTGTTTAACACTGGGGCATTCTTTAACACAGCACGAACACCTGCTATCTCAAACACTTTCTGCGTTTTTGCAAGTCCATGTGCCAATTTGCATATATGTTTAAAAACCTGTTTAAGACTATTGAAATACAAAACAACACTGAAGCCACCTTCATCAAACATTCCATCTACACTGCGTGCGTGAGAGTCAAAAAATGCATACTGCCCCTCGCCACTAATAATTGCACATGTGTTGCTTTGCAAAGTCAACAAACATGTGTCATATTTAGAAAAACATCTTTTTTAATCCATTTTTCAAAGTTACAAGTACACCTGCTTTAATGAGTTCTCTATTTACAGCATCAACATCACCAGTGACATAGTCACCGTATTCAAATTCAAACATGTGTCCATCAATAACATACTGCTTTGGCAAATCGGACACACTAAGGTACTGAAACCCACCTCTAATTGTCTGAATCTCCTGTACATAAGTGTACAACTTGTCACCTACAACTACAACCTCATCAACAGTCTGAGATTGCCACAAGAACACACTGTCATATCTATGCTTTGCTATAGCTGCTAAACTTATAGCCATGCACTGAACACCACCATATTTAAACCTCTTGTCCCCCTGATGGAACGAACCCCTGACTGACCTGACCAGACTTTCACACCTAGAAGTGCCAACTACAGATTCAACTTCAGTTTCTACAGCACTGTCTGTGATTACAACTGAAGCCCTGTCCTCAAGTTGCCTTTCCTCTACAGTAATGCTACTAATACCATACCACTTAGGCTCTAACGCACAAATTACTTTCATGACATGAAGCATCAGATCACAAAAGGATGTGCTGTAAACAGCTACAGCTCTACCAGTACTCGAAGGCATGCCATTGCCATCACATGTGCCACAATGAACCATAACAAAAAAATCTCCATGATGAATTACTGCAAAAACTGCACCATGCACATTTAACAAACACATGCCATACTTCATCAACAACTCTTTCATGTTGTCAAACAACAATGAGTCCACTTCTGTCACGTCACAGCGCCTATACATTGGAACACCCAACTCTACTTTCCACTGCCTATCAAACACACTGTGATGCCCTATCAACTTGTGTGCACCAACAGCTGGCTGGCTTTCCTTAACTACACACGAGGCTAGTTTGCTCCCTTCTTTACATATCTCATCTATGTCTGCCTGCTGCCATGTACACACAGGAGCAATCACATGCTTGATTGCAGCCACAACACTACTTGATGTCATTGAATTGACATCATGTGTCAAAGCTGCATTTCTCACATGACTGCCACAAACAACGGGCAACTGTGCCTTGTGCAAACAAACGCAACATTTAGGTAAAACATCGCTTTTACCTTTGACGGACACGTCAACGGCGGTCAATGTGGCACCCCCATCCTCCCTCGCAGCCACTTGCACAGCCCTTGCAGGTAGTGGCATGGAAGACGTGTCCACAAGAACTGTCAGTGGCTCCACCTAGCAAACAACACATTCAATGAACAGCATATCAAACATGTGTCTTTACTTACGAACACAAATGAGATAACAGAAGGCTTGTGTTTTATAACAATACCTACATTGAAATTATGTGCATTGTTCAAAATGTTCTGTATGACAAATATTTGTCATCAAATGAAATAAAAATAACACTTTACCAACCTCCTGTGTCATAGACACCATTGCAGCACTGCTAGGTGATCTCCTGGAACACACCTTGCCAACTGTTGGACCTGGCTCCACCTACAATGACATTTGATATACAGTCAATACAAAAAAGCATGGGCATTTTCATCAATTCAAAGATATGTCCAGATCAACAACAAATCCAAATGTTTCAAAAAGTGACTTGATCAAATGTCTCACCTGCTGCTGTGGCAGGTTCCTCTTGGAAGCAGCAGTCCTCTGCTTGTGTTCCACACGTGGCTTCTAATAAAAATAAATGGTATTCATGTTGGCATTTTTGGGAAACAGGATATCATTCATGCAAATGTATACAGCTTAAATTTGCAAGTACAATACCTTTCTGTGTTGTCTAACAGCTGTGCTGGTTGGAAGGCAGGCTGGATGTGATGTAGGAGCATCCTCCACCACATCCAAGAGGGCAGTAAACCTGCTAGGAGTTACCGGAATGGAACACTCCTCCAACTGAACCTATAACACAAATGAAGAAAGACAATGCTTACAACTTTGTTTGTCAACATCAAACCATACAAGTATAGTCAATACGCATGTTTTAATGTTGAAACTGCAACAAAATACAAGCATAACAAACCTGCTGCTGAAGCGGCCTCCTTCTGCAAAGCAGACCCTGGGTCTTCTGCAGTTCAGCTGGCTGACTCCTCTACAATGTAAGAAGTAAAGTAGTATGTGTCAGACAATAGCTTGCTATTGACAGTTATTGTAGACAAAGCACTTGATTTAAATAGACACACTACATAATCATAAAGAACTCATTTTTACCTTCTGGCCACGTCTAACACGTGTCCACTCAAATGGGTTGACTGGTGGACGTGGTTTGACGACCTCTCCTTTAACAACCAGTCTCGTGGTGAATCTGTGCTGAGATGAACTAGGTGGACTCTGTGGCTTGGGGGGTGGTGGCTGAAGTACCTGCAAAACACATCCACACATCAGACAAAATGGTTCACATATACACATACACAGTGCATGTATAACAAACATATACATGCATGATGATCAACAAAATACAACAAACACACAAACAAAATTACAAGACAGAAATGTCACTTAAATGTCTCAAAGGCTTACCATGTACGAAGCAAACCACAGCAACTGAGACAGGATAGGCATCCCTGCAGTGTCAGACAGGTGTACCTGCAGAAAGAGTCCCACATACAGTTAACATCATATTCTACTGTATGTACGATATGTAAAAAACTATAATTTTGGTATTTTGGTAAAACTACAATTTCACATTCGGCATCAGAAAACATCGTAATATACTTACACCATCCCTGGCCCACAGTTGTAGATTACTCATGGGGAAGTATTCAACAGTAGAGTAGTACTTCACATCTGAGAGACAAACATAGAAAAAACATGTATTACAAACAATATACAACAACTCATATGTACTATCATAAAAACAATGTAACCATTATATCTGCCTATGGTTTATACAGCATATATAAACATGTTTCTAACTAATATTATTGTAATTACCCATAGATGTAGCCACACGATGAAACTCTTGATGAAAATGTTGCTGCAGGTTGACATCAACGGTCAAACGTGGAGGAAAGTCCAGCACCACCACCTGTAAAACACAATTGTTGCTATTTATAATTTACTCAATTCCCACATAAACATATATATTACTGCAGGAATCATAGCACATACATTTTTACAACAAAACAGGCTAATATACTTACGTTATGATGGAGGTTGCAGACACTGGTAAGGAGTTTGGCAAAGTCAGTCGAGGCCTCTCTGATGGTTCGGCTGGATGTGAGGTTGTTGCTGGGGGCGAGCAGACAGACGGCGTCGGGCGTCCGTGGCAAAACAGCGTTCAGCACCTCGGCCCTCAGCTCGGCTGCTGCTGCCCCAGGTGTGGACATGACCGCAAAAGACAGGCCCCCCTCTGGCATGTCCACAAACCCATCGGCCAGACTTCGTAGATGGGAGTCACCTACAAGCAGAACAAACTACAAGAAAAGACAAAGCAACATTAAAAATCATACTAATATATATATTGTAACATATAGAAAATAAAATTTTGATTAAAAAATATAGTTAAAAATATCAATACATTAGTATAATTAAAATAGTTAATACAATTGTGTTCAACTATCCAATATTAATACCTTCTTGTCTGGTGACTCAGCTGGAATGACCAACTTGTGGCTCCGTCCAGTCACCACTGAAGTTGGCCATTTCCGCACAGCATGACGGTAACCAGTACCGCGGCCTGTTAACACACAGAACAGCGAAATATTAACTACCTCTTCTATAAAAATCATATCGTACAGATGTAGGTGCATATGATAACAATATATGACACACAAAGTATGATATCACATATAAGTATCACAAAATTGTTCCATGTTCATATTGAATACATACGTGCATCACTGGCAGGGCCAGGCTTTGGGCTCTCCACAGGCACAGTGCGGCGCATCTCCATCCTCCTCTTTGCTGCCTGAGAACGACGATGGGACTTGCCACGAGCCATCTACAAAACACAACAGATAAATAATTACTTTATACATCCGCTATAGATACATATAAATCACACCCAGTTAGGAATAGGCCTCAGCTAATCATGACATATACTGTTGTAGATAACAGATTATCATGTTCAAAACCACGACCATAATAGAGAAAATACACTCACCTGGATATAAAAAAAAATGCTCGACAAAAACACAGAAAAGAAAAGAAAAACAGGTATCCCTGATCTAGTAAACACGCAAATCTTCACAATCAGTGAAACTGGAAAAGTCTCAGGGGTGTGATGATCAGCGTGGAGCCTCTCGGACAATTAACCGAAAGACAACTTCTCCATCTGTAACAGGTGTACTTATACACTCAGGAAGGGGCGTGGTCTAACAACTGCCGCACATCAGGAGGATTGGGGAGGAGGGTCCACAGATGGATGAATGTGGAATGCTTCAACAGAAACCAAATAATTCACAAACAGATAATTTCTTAATTTAAGATGATCTAGTTTCATTTTGATTATTATTATATGTTCACTGTTTGCCTTTTACTGTTTTCTCACTGTCCGTTTCAATTGTTACTCTGCCATATATCACATATTAAATTGTGATGTCCCTCAACACTGCTCCGACCAACACAAACTCCTGTTTTTCAGCTCTGTTGCCACATCTGTCTGCTACAGTTCTCTACATTTAGTTTTCATTTGATAATGACATTCAGTGATTATGTCTTTCACTAATGGAACTTTACATTTCATTTGAAAGTATTTTAGAATTCCAAAAAAAATGTAGTTCACAGAATCACTTCATTTCCTTTCTGTAAAATATAGTCACTGTCACGTTCTCCTGCCACATGCATCCTTGGCTTTGAGACAGTCCTCCAACCACATGCTAATTAACGAACAGCCCCATCACACTGCAATAGATACTGAAACCTGCGCATAACGACTGTCATTAGTTGCCTTTTATCATGTAGACATGCCAGTCCAAGAAAACACACCATCATTAGCTGGAGAAACTACAAGTGTGAGTTTCCATTATACTAATGTTTCCACAAACAAATTCTAAAGAACTGACCACATAAATTACAATATGTTTTTATTACTTATAAAACATTTATCCTTGTAATGTTTACACTACATTTATTTCTTTCCTCTAAAAACGTACTTTAGAAATATTAACAAACAATAGGCAACAACTCCAAAATTTCTGTGTAAATGTTCATACATGACAATTCTATCAGTCTATGAATAATTACATGAAATATTCAGGAATTTTACCCTTTCCTTATCATGTAACACAAAATCATGTACAAAAACTGACAATATCATACAAAAAACAATTCTATCAAATTTTATTACTAATATAAAGTCATTATTTACATACACCACAACACATTCGTTATCTTACACATATAATCTTTTCTTGAAACAAAAACAGATACTACCATATACTATTACAAGGTTTTTGCCTGAGAACAAAGTTGATGCTGATTAAATATAATATCATCACATTAATCATAGATACATTTCATTTCATTACAAAGCCATCTGCGTTTCCATTTTTCTACACATACATTTCATACCTCAATACTCACTAAACCATTAATTACGCTACACACAGACACTAACGTTCTGTTCATAGTTACAGATGTTACTCATCTAATACAACCTGCTGTACTTGACAGGAAAAGCCTGTTGTGGCCTGTTCTGTACTCACAACTCCAGATAATTTAAATCTATTGTCCACAGTCTATTAACATGTAAAGAGTCCATTACAGCATCATTACCATGCACACACGCATGCAAATCACAACCATTTGCCAGTCATCGATACGCATTATCTGCCAAATGGCCCAATTCACCTGTGTTATGTAGGAATGCATCTTTTGCTTCACAGAGCCAACTCTCCAGGACTCATCCACACTAAACTTGCAGTAAAACATCATAAGCCGCTCCACACTGTCACTATAACAATACTGTTATACCATAATAACATTACTTACACAAAATTTTGTTATATTTCCATCACATCTGTATTTATACAACAATTTGACTTTCTGTTCCTTTCCACTTAATGTAGGAATACAGTTATTTTCATTGTTCTTTGCAAATACATACTCTTATATAATCCACATTTTGAAAAAACACAAGTATTTCTTCCAGCTGCTACCACAACTGCTACACATCATCACCATTCCTATAAATGACCATGCTGCTGCTCAGACTGCTATTGATACAACACCATTACAGCATTGATATATTTATTCTTTATTATGACTGAGAATATCTGAGGTGTTTATGGAACATCAGTAAAACTTAGGATTTACCAATGAGCACATGTTCAGCAAGTGTTTAGCCTGTGACCAGTTTATGACTTATATCAGAAGATGACTGGTGAAAAAATGAATATATTTTCTGAATGAAATATTTGACAAATATCAAGTCTTGTGTCACTGAAAATCAATAAACCATAAGTCAGTTATACAAAAACAGCCATTAATTCTTGAATGTGGATTAATAACTGTAGCAATTCTGAACCAAAGCAAAGATGTGTGGTTTGGCAACAAAATCATTGGCTGGTGCAACCAAAAAAGTTCATAGCGTCACTGCTACTAGTGAAAAAGTTAGTCTTGACCCAAATTAAAATATATAATATATATGTTAAAACAACACAGCAACATGCCAACATATATTTAGGGCCCGAGCACCAACGGTGCGTAGGACCCTATTGGTTTTGTATTCGTTTTTATTAGGGCCCGAGCACCAACGGTGCGTAGGACCCTATTGGATTTGTATTCGTTTTTATTAGGGCCCGAGCACCAACGGTGCGTAGGACCCTATTGGATTTGTATTCGTTTTTATTATTAGGGCCCGAGCACCAACGGTGCGTAGGACCCTATTGGATTTGTATTCGTTTTTATTATTATTTTTCTCCTGACGGAAGAACTGCATTTTTGAGGGCCTAAACGCGCTCAAAAACTCACGAAAATTTGCACACACATCAGAAGTGGCGAAAAATTTTATATTTCATGGGAGCTGCACATGTGTGTGGCAAAATGGCTCTATAGCGCCACCTTGAAAATTGGGTTCTATGGGAGTTAATACGGCTAGTTTCATGTAACCCTACAAAATTTGATACACATGTGCACCAAGACAAGACAAACAAAATTGCCTAATCAATCCATCAGCAAAAATGTACAGGAAATCCGCCATTTTGCTTTATATTTCTGATTTTTGCTCATATTCAAAAGCTATAACCGCACACAGGGTAACTCCAAGACAGCTGAAATTTGGTCAGTATATACAACAGGGCTTCATGATTAAAAGTTATCAAAACGCTCCGCAAAAGTCTGAGGGCGTGGGCGTGGCGGCCTCCTGAACTTTGATGTCTCGCCATGACTACTAAAGTGTTTATATCTCAGCTGTACATGATCCGATCTGGCCCAAATTTCATGTGCTGGACATAAGTCCACTTCTGAACACATCCACATTTTAAAATTTAGTCATAGTCATAACATCACCGATTGGTAACAGGAACTTAAAGACAGTATATTTGCAGGTATCATTGCTTCAAACTTTGCAATATAAGCAATATATATATAAAGCTGACGTGCAAAAGCTCATGTCTCTCCCAAAACCTTTCACTCATGTTTTAAAACTAAATTTCTTTCTCATATAAATAGTCAGTGCCACCAAAAATGCACTGACTATTCTCAATTGCTTTGGCTCATTTCTTGAAACAGATCAGACGTTCTCAACCCTCTTGGTGCTTTTGCCAAAATAACCTGGATGGTTCAGCACAACACCATGGTTCACCTGCAAAAGCTCATATCTCTCCCAAAACAGTTCACACGACTGGTCAAAACTAAATTCTATTCTCATATAAATAGTCAGTGCCTCCAAAATTCATTGTCCCTTTGGCATTGTGTGAGCACTCTTATAAATGTCTATTCATATAATGGTTTGTGTCATTTGAAAACAAAATAGCATTTTGAGAAGAAATAACATCGTTTTGAATGTAAAGTTTCAATTGAAGGAGAATTGATGGCTTTGGCCCATTGTGTGTGTGTTTTCTGATTTGTATGCAGAGTTCTGAAAGTATGAGGCATGCTTTCAGAAAATGTGTGTAAACAATTGAGAAAACTGTATTGACACACATAAAGTAACTTTCATACATCAGAGTAAAAAGAAAATCTATACAGCATAACATACTGTAATACCAACACATAAATAAACAACAAGGAACATTATATGGAGCCTACAGTGCTGTAAATAAAGCTGTCCTCACCGTCCCTCTCCTGGCCACCGTATGTTCATGACTAATCCTGACAACTGAACAGACTATTGTGCATGTGATGACTTATACAATGAAATGATGCTGACATGTTTTGGAGTGAACGACCATTAGACTGAGAAGTCAATAATCAGTTTAGATCAACAAGATCTATTCACTTGGATATTGTGCTAAATGCAGGCTACCTATACTGAATCATTTGCAAAGATGTACTGAGACATCGAGACAAGTACTAAGATGTTTGCAATTTGATGAAATGAAGGAGAAATGCCAGTCTGTTGTGAACAATTGCCAAGTAGTTTGGAGGTTTGTCCATGTCGTTTTGAGAATGTAATTTCAGTTTCGAGAAATGAGCCAAACCAATGGAGAAAAACTGTGAAAAACCAATATAACATCAAATATGTATTTCAACAAGTTTAATAATGCATTCGTCAATATTCATATCATCACAGATTGTAGCTAGAAAAGCACCCAGAGAGCACAGACCTCCGCCAAGCAGCTTCAGTCCACCCCAACACAATCTCCCAACGACAAAGTGTACTTAAAAAACACTCAACATTTTTCTCCTATATATGTGCATATATATGCTCTGTCCTACCACAAGGTGGCACTGCAGGGCTTTCTAACACTCCCACTGTTAAATATCTTTTTAAAAATTCCTGGATCCAGACACTGATCTGGATCACTCCCAAAACTCAATCATTTGTTCCTTGTCCCATTTCACAGGGGCTGAGGGGGGCAACTCCCACTTCATTTCATGTGGCCTATTCTGCCTATGGCCGGAATAGGTACAAATGATTATGTCTTCTTTGTCTTTTTTTTAATTCATGAAAAAAAAATATGGTAGCCTCCTGAGACCGTGCGTTCACATGCGTGGACATGGTATTTTGGCTTCCCTGCACCATAAGTTGAAGTTGAGATTGTTAATTTGATTATAGCACAAAAGTAAATAGAAATTTGGGTATGTTGCAAATTTGCAACAACGGGCATAATAGTCAATAATAGCGACCCAATAATACAGTAATATAACAATAATAAAACAGATTTTTAAAATTGATAACAGAACAGACAAAAATAGAACAGATAACATCTCACTCACAGATTTTTAAATTAATAACACAACAGACAATAGTCAATGAGAAATGAGTGTGACACCACTGATGTTCATGGTGGCCGAGAAAGTTTGTGATACAATCCTTGAAATTGGTCAGCTAAGTCTGAGCACCTTGAAATTTCTGCCACATCCTGACATGCACCACACCTGGACGTGCGCCACGTCCCGACATGCGTGGGTGTGCGA
>JAMOIN010000134.1:40000-62500 GCA_024666655.1 Dascyllus trimaculatus
AGATTGTTAATTTGATTATAGCACAAAAAATAAATAGAAATTTGGGTATGTTGCAAATTTGCAACAACGAGCATAATGGACAATAATAGCGACCCAATAATACAGTAATATAACAATAATAAAACAGATTTTTAAAATCTGTAACAGAACAGACAAAAAGGAACAGATAACATCTCATTCACAGATTTTTACATTAATAACACAACAGACAATAGTCAATGAGAAATGAGTTTGACACCCCTGATGTACATGGTGGCTGAGAAAGTTTGTGACACAATCCTTGAAATTGGTCAGCTAAGTCTGAGCACCTTGAAATTTCTGCCACATCCCGACATGCGCCACACCTGGACGTGCGCCACGTCCCGACACGCGTGGGTGTGCGAGGGCCCGTTCAACGCTGCTTGCAGCTTTAATTAGGGCCCGAGCACCAGCGGTGCGTAGGACCCTATTGGAATTGTATTCGTTTTTATTAGGGCCCGAGCACCAACGGTGCGTAGGACCCTATTGGATTTGTATTCGTTTTTATTATTATTATTATTATTTTTCTCCTGACGAAAGAACTGCATTTTTGAGGGCCTAAACGCGCTCAAAAACTCACGAAAATTTGCACACACATCAGAAGCGGCGAAAAAATTTATATTTCATGGGAGCTGCACATGTGTGTGGCAAAATGGCTCGATAGCGCCACCTTGAAAATTGGGTTCTATGGGAGTTAATACGGCTAGTTTCATGTAACCCTACCAAATTTGGTACACATGTGCACCAAGACAAGACAAACAAAATTGCCTAATCAATCCATCAGCAAAAATGTACAGGAAGTCCGCCATTTTGCTTTATATTTCTGATTATTGGACATATTCAAAAGCTATAACCGAACACAGGGTAACTCCAAGACAGCTGAAATTTGGTCAGTATATACAACAGTCCTTCATGATTAAAAGTTATCAAAACGCTCCGCAAAAGTCTGAGGGCGTGGGCGTGGCGGCCTCCTGAACTTTGATGTTTCGCCATAAATTTTGGAATGCTGTCTAAATACACTTCACAGGCTCTGATCTGCCTCAAACTTTACACATTTGATCACAGTCCTGCCCTGATCACATCCATATGACAATATTCATCCACAGTCATAGCGCCACCTCCTGGCAACAGGAAATGAAAATTTTTACACTTTAATGTACTATTGTTAGTCGGTTGACCGTATTCATCTGAAATGTGGTGACATAAGCCTCAAGACATTAATGATGATTCATGGAGAAAACTGTCACTGGTAGTCAAATGATGTGTCTGTGGCTGGGTGGCGAACTTCGATGTCTCGCCATGACTACTAAAGTGTTTATATCTCAGCTGTACATGATCCGATCTGGCCCAAATTTCATGTGCTGGACAACAGTCCACTTCTGAACACATCCACATTTTAAAATTTAGTCACAGTCATAGCGTCACCTAGTGGTACAGGAATTTTTTCCCCTGAGGACATTTGTCCTTACCACTGCTCCATACTTTGTGATATCATCCTGAAATTTGGCCAGTATATACAACAGGCCTTAAAGATGAAAAGTTATCAAAATCTTCCACAAAAGTCAAACGGTGCGGCTGTGGCGCCCCTCTGAACTTTGAGTCATATGAAGGGGGAAATCGTCTCCCTCTAGGACCCTGAGTGCGAGCACTGTGTGTGTGGGTCCCTGCTGACATGCAGGCTCAGAAAAACAGATAAATGGTGCAACGCTGACACCTACTGTTCGAATCGTATAAATGCAGGTCTGTGTCATTGTAGAAAAATCCCTCTGTTTCAATACACTTTAATGTATTATTATTATTTGGTTGACCGTATTCAACTGAAATTTGGTGACATAAGCCTCAAGACATTGATGATGATTCATGGACAAAACTGTGACTCTTAGTCAAACTGTTAGTCTGTGGCAGCGTGGCGAACTTGATGTCTCGTCATGACTACTAAAGTGTTTATATCTCAGCTGTACATGATCCAATCTAGCCCAAATTTCATATTCTGGACAAGAGTCCACTTCTGAACACACCCAAATTTTAAAATTTAGTCATAGTCATAGCACCACTGATGGTAACAGGAACTTAAAGGCAGTATATTTGAAGGTACCATTGCTTCAAACTTTGCAATATAAGCAATATATATATAAAGCTCATGTGCAAAAGCTCATATCTCACCCAAAACCTTTCACTCATGTTTCAAAACCAAATTTTTTTTCTCATATAAATAGTCAGTGCCACCAAAAATGCACTGACTATTCTCAATTGCTTTGGCTCATTTCTTGAAACAGATCAGACGTTCTCAACACTCTCGGTGCTTTTGCCAAAATAACCTGGATGGTTCAGCACAACACCATGGTTCACCTGCAAAAGCTCATATCTCTCCCAAAGCAGTTCACACGACTGGTCAAAACTAAATTCTATTCTCATATAAATAGTCAGTGCCTCCAAAATTCATCGTCCCTTTGGCATTGTGTGAGCACTCTTATAAATGTCTATTCATATAATGGTTTGTGTCATTTGAAAACAAAATAGCATTTTGAGAAGTAATAACATCATTTTGAATGTAAAGTTTCAATTGAAGGAGAATTGAGGGCTTTTGCTCATTGTGTGTGTGTTTTCTGATTTGTATGCAGAGTTCTGAAAGTATGAGGCATGCTTTCAGAAAATGTGTGTAAACTATCAAGAAAACTGTAAGACACACATAAAGTAACTTTCATACATCAGAGTAAAAAGAAAATCTATACAGCACAACATACTGTAATACAAACACATAAACAAAAAACAAGGAACATTATATGGAGCCTACAGTGCTGTAAATAAAGCTGTCCTCACCGTCCCTCTCCTGGCCACCGTATGTTCATGACTAATCCTGACAACTGAACAGACTATTGTGCATGTGATGACTTATACAATGAAATGATGCTGACATGTTTTGGAGTGAACGACCATCAGACTGAGAAGTCAACAATCAGTTTAGATCAACAAGATCTATTCACTTGGAAATTGTGCTAAATGAAGGCTACCTGTACTAAATCATTTGCAAAGATGTACTGAGACATCGAGACAAGTACTAAGATGTTTGCAATTTGATGAAATGAAGGAGAAATGCCAGTCTGTTGTGAACAATTGCCAAGTAGTTTGGAGGTTTATACGTGCTGTTTTGAGAATGTAATTTCAGTTTCGAGAAATGAGCCAAACCTATGGAGAAAAACTGTAAAAAACCGATATAACATCAGATATGTATTTCAACTAGTTTAATTATACATTCGTCAATATTCATATCATCACAGATTGTAGCTAGAAAAGCACCCAGAGAGCACAGATCTCCACCAAGGAGCTCCAGTCCACCCCAACACAATCTCCCAACGACAATGTATACTTAAAAAACACTCAACATCTTTGTGCTATATATGTGCATATATATGCTCTGTCCTACCACAAGGTGGCACTGCAGGGCTTTCTAACACTCCCAATGTTAAAATCTTTTAAAAAATTCCCAGATCCAGACACTGATCTGGATCACTCCCAAAACTCAATCATTTGTTCCTTGTCCCATTTCACAGGGGCTGAGGGGGCAACTCCCACTTCATTTCATGTGCGCTCAGTATGACCGCCTATGGCTGGAATAGGTACAAATGATTATGTCTTCTTTGTCTTTTCTTTAATTCATGAAAAAAAATTATGGTAGCCTCCTGAGACCGTGCGTTCACATGCGTGGACATGGTATTTTCGCTTCCATGCACCATAACCCTGACTCTGGAAGTTTAAAAACTTTGAAAACTGCCTGTTGTTCTCTTCAGTCCGACACACTCTCCAGGAACTGTGCGCTTTATGCAGGTGGGGCATGGCTGTGATCTGCTATTACTTATTATTGTATTAGTATATTCATGTTTTTAGTTTAAATATGTCCAAGGTACATGGTGGCGTGTCACTGCCATTTATAAATATAAATCTTGCATCCAACACTGAGCTATTAGAATGATTCACAGATTCATGTTTTTAATTTAAATGTGCATGGTTATTTGGCTGACATGTACTTGTGATATGTATAATAACAATAAATTATTATTACTATTGCTACTGCTTATGCCAGCAGTGTTCAATATTTTTCAGGCCAACAACCCCCAAACTGATATATAGATGGAGCAGGGATCTCCTACGATACACCTTATATAATATTGTTTAACCCCTTAACGCCTGAATTTATATACAAGTATATTAAAAAAAATGTTTGTGTTTTTGCCTTTATGTAGGTGTCACATGAAGTTGAGATTGTTAATTTGATTATAGCACAAAACATGAATAGAAATTTGGGTATGTTGCAAATTTGCAACAACGGGCATAATGGTCAATAATAGCAACCCAATAATACAGTAATATAACAATAATAAAACAGATTTTTAAAATTGATAACAGAACAGAAAAAAATAGAACAGATAACATCTCACTCACAGATTTTTAAATTAATAACACAACAGACAATAGTCAATGAGAAATTAGTTTGACACCACTGATGTACATGGTGGCCGAGAAAGTTTGTGATGCAATCCTTGAAATTGGTCAGCTAAGTCTGACCACCTTGAAATTTCTGCCACATCCCGACATGCACCACACCTGGACGTGCGCCACGTCCCGACACGCGTGGATGTGCGAGGGCCCGTTCAACGCTGCTTGCAGCTTTAATTATTATTTTTCTCCTGACGGAAGAACTGCATTTTTGAGGGCCTAAACGCGCTCAAAAACTCACAAAAATTTGCACACACATCAGAAGTGGCGAAAAATTTTATATTTCATGGGAGCTGCACATGTGTGTGGCAAAATGGCTCTGTAGCGCCACCTTGAAAATTGGGTTCTATGGGAGTTAATACGGCTAGTTTCATGTAACCCTACCAAATTTGGTACACATGTGCACCAAGACATGACAAACAAAATTGCCTAATCAATCCATCAGCAAAAATGTACAGAAAGTCTACCATTTTGCTTTATATTTCTGATTTTTGTGCATATTCAAAAGCTATAACCGCACACAGGGTAACTCCAAGACAGGTGAAATTTGGTCAGTATATACAACAGGGCTTCGGCATTAAAAGTTATCAAAACGCTCCGCAAAAGTCTGAGGGCGTGGGCGTGGCGGCCTCCTGAACTTTGATGTTTCGCCATATAATTTCAAGTGCTGTCTAAATAGACTTTACATGCTCCGATCTGCTTCAAACTTTACACATTTGATCATAGTCCTGCCCTGATCACATCCATATGACAATATTCACCCACAGTCATAGCGCCACCTCCTGGCAACAGGAAATGAAAATTTTTACATTTTAATGTACTGTTATTAGCCGGTTGACCGTATTCAACTGAAATGTGGTGACATAAGCCTCAAGACATTAATGATGATTCATGGAGAAAACTGTCACTGGTAGTCAAACGATGTGTCTGTGGCTGGGTGGCGAACTTCGATGTCTCGCCGTGACTACTAAAGTGTTTATATCTCAGCTGTACATGATCCGATCTGGCCCAAATTTCATGTGCTGGACAACAGTCCACTTCTGAACACATTCACATTTTAAAATTTAGTCATAGTCAAAGCGTCACCTAGTGGTAACAGGAACCGAAAATGGGACTTTTGCCCTTACCACTGCTTCAAATTTAGTAATATAATCCTGAAATTTGGCCAGTATATACAACAGGCTTTAATGATGAAAAGTTATCAAAATCTTCCACAAAAGTGAAACGGTGCGGCCGTTGCGGCCCTCTGAACTTTGAGTCATATAAGGAGGTTATGCTCCACTCTCCCCTACTCTAGCAGCCTGTCAGTGCTGCAGCCACCATCCCCCATTGCAAACAAACACACACACACACACACACAGAGACACACACAGAGACACACACACACAGAGACACACACACACACACACACACACACACACACACACACACAGACACACACACAGAGACAAACACATGCAGGATCAGAGAGATAGAGAGAGAGAGAGAAAGAGAGAGAGAGCTCCTGGAATGAGTTTAACTGTCTCTACCTTAAATACTGAATACTACCATGTATTATATACATCTTGCATTTAATGTTGCGCTTTAAAATAATTCATTGATTCATGATTTTAAGTTTTCTTTTAAACATACATAAAATGATCTTGTGACATGTAAAATGACAGTAAAGTTGAATCTGAACCTATAAC
Organism: Dascyllus trimaculatus; assembly: GCA_024666655.1. Lineage (NCBI taxonomy): Eukaryota > Metazoa > Chordata > Actinopteri > Pomacentridae > Dascyllus > Dascyllus trimaculatus. The sequence continues at coordinate 46,201 of JAMOIN010000134.1, forward strand.
TAACAAAAAAGCCTTAGTAAGTTGTTGTAAGTCACACATGTAGTGTCCAATCTGCTTTAGATTTGTTGTTTCATGAAAGCTGTGTGACTGACCACATCTACAAGCTAATAAAGTGAGAAACCACTTTCTCTTGAAGTGAGAAAGTGGTTGTATAGACGTCAAATCTGGGTCATTTTATCAAGATGAAGTCTGTATTAAAAATAACGATATAACATCAAATATGTATTTCATCAAGTTTAATTATACATTCGTCAATATTCATATCATCACATATTGTATCTAGAAAAGCACTCAGAGAGCACAGAGCTATGCCAAGCATGGCTGTGATCTGCTATTACTTATTACTATTCATAGGACTGCTACCACTTATGACTTATATTCATGAGGTCCTACTAATCCCAATTAACTAAGGTAAATTAGATTACATTAGATTATACTTTATTAATCCCACAACGGGGAAATAGTCCACTTCTGAACACATCCACATTTTAAAATTTAGTCATAGTCATAGCGTCACCTAGTGGTAAAAGGATTCTCTCTAACGAGGACATTTGTCCTTACCACTGCTCCATACTTTGTGATATCATCCTGAAATTTGGCCAGTATATACAACAGGCCTTAAAGATGAGAAGTTATCAAAATCTTCCACAAAAGTCAAACGGTGCGGCCGTGGTGGCCCTCTGACCTTTATGTACTTTTACCATTGTACAGCAGCTCTGGATTAAATCCAGATAAATGGTGCAACGCTGACACCTACTGTTCAAATCGTATAAATGCAGGTCTGTGTCATTGTAGAAAAATCCCTCTGTTTCAATACATTTTAATGTATTATTATTATTTGGTTGACCGTATTCAACTGAAATTTGGTGACATAAGCCTCAAGATGTTGATGATGATTCATGGAGAAAACTGTGACTGGTCGTGACTGGTGGCGTGGCGAACTTGATGTCTCGTCATGACAACTAAAATGTTTATATCTCAGCTGTACATGATCCAATCTATCCCAAATTTCATATTCTGGACAAGAGTCCACTTCTGAACACATCCACATTTTAAAATTTAGTCATAGTCATAGCACCACCGATTGGTAACAGGAACTTAAAGACAGTATATTTGCAGGTATCATTGCTTCAAACTTTGCAATATAAGCAATATATATATAAAGCTCACGTGCAAAAGCTCATGTCTCTCCCAAAACCTTTCACTCATGTTTTAAAACTAAATTTCTTTCTCATATAAATAGTCAGTGCCACCAAAAATGCACTGACTATTCTCAATTGCTTTGGCTCATTTCTTGAAACAGATCAGACGTTCTCAACACTCTTGGTGCTTTTGCCAAAATAACATGGATGGTTCAGCACAACACCATGGTTCACCTGCAAAAGCTCATATCTCTCCCAAAACAGTTCACACGACTGGTCAAAACTAAATTCTATTCTCATATCCTCCTGAGACCCAGAAGAAAAAAGGTTTAGCTTTTTTGATTCTTTTATGATAATTTAAGTATTGTGGTAGAAATAAACATGTTGCAACATTTTTTTAAAAACAAACATTGTTTATTTATTTTTTATTGACTGTCCTTTATATTGGACATCGGGACTTGCTTCATACAGATATAATGATGTAATTTTATGATACAGAATTCATTTTTGAGAGGATTTCTTTTAAAAATTCTTTTCATGCCATCAACAATAAAGTAAATGGGTTGGGGTTGGTTACATGAAGAACACATCTGAACACTCTGGCTATGTCTGTGGATATCATGTCATATGAGTTAGGAAATCAGCACATTTTCGGTTTGACCTTTCTAATGCAATTTGTCAATAGTCTGTGTGAAAAGATGAAAGGTTAAAAGATGCCAGCCAGCAATCAGGGCAACAATGTAATCCTACAGGAGAAAACATGTTTAAAAAATGTTTAAAATTCTGACATTCAAACTCTTCAATCTATCAAACAGGGTTAGTTAAACATGGTGCCAAAACAAAAACATATTTGGCTAAGTGCAAGTAGTTGCTGGAATATCCGGACTGGTGCTTCCCACAATAATAATTTGAACAAAAATTTAAACTTAGCAGAACACCGAAGAATGTTTGAATACTTAAATTTACACCAAATAAACTCTTTGCAGTTTTAAAAAGCTGCAGTCTGCACACTTGATAGTCAACTCATGCTGAGTTTTTAGGTCAAAGCACATACAGCACCAAATCACTGCAGATCAAGAATGGTACAGGAGGAAACAGTTTTTGGTCTTTGAAACACACAGGAACATGTTAAACTTGATGCACTTGACAAATGCCTCCTCCATCTTTGGCAAATGCAGTGCAATGCACTTCCAGCAGATGTACTACTAAATATGTAAATCAACAGGGTCAATAATTTGCCATGTCAAGTTTTAAACTAATTGTGTGTGTGTGTGTGTGTGTGTGTGTGTGTGTGTGTGATCAACTGTCTGAAAAATCTCAATTCCCTTTCTACACACTGTAATGGCAATAAACCTCAAAACCCTAGCTTACACACTGCTCCTGATCGATAACACATGACGTGTATCATCACTTTTTTTCTGGTTCAGTCTCAGGCTCCTCAACAGCTGTAGTATCCTCCTCTGAGCTTTCATCTTCCTCCTCTCTCTGGCCCTCCTCTACCTCATCTTCAGGCAGCTCTAAATCAGAATTTCCTTCCACAATTCTTAACAAAATCCTCTCCGCCTCACTTAGCCCTCTGCTCTCTGGTGTATTACAAATGGGAATTAGTAAGTCCTGATGTCCACTACAAAGGACAACGAATATAAGTTGTGTTTTGACAGGGTTAAAATTACTGTGACTTTTTACAAATCTTATAAAATGGAAGTCAAGACTTTTATTTTAAAGAAACAACTGGATTTTTAGCAACAGAAACATGATATCTGGAAAAAATTGATGACTGACCTCTCCTGCTGGCATAAAAGGTTGAAACTGAAATTCCCGCCATTTTGAAAAGACAGTGCATGTGATGTGTTGGCCCCACCCCCACAACTGGGCCATCAAAGGACAGCCCAAAGTGTCCTCTTAAAGGGATAGTATGACTCAAATAGATCCTTTAAATTATGCTTGACTTAGAGGTCTCAGACTCATGTCCCCCACAGAGGACAAAAATGAATGGGCGGGTCTCAGGAGGATATAAATAGTCAGTGCCTCCAAAATTCATCGTCCCTTTGGTATTGTGTGAGCACTCTTATAAATGTCTATTCATATAATGGTTTGTGTCATTTGAAAACAAAATAGCATTTTGAGAAGTAATAACATCATTTTGAATGTAAAGTTTCAATTGAAGGAGAATTGAGGGCTTTTGCTCATTGTGTGTGTGTGTTTTCTGATTTGTATGCAGAGTTCTGAAATATGAGGCATGCTTTCAGAAAATGTGTGTAAACTATCAAGAAAACTGTATTGACACACATAAAGTAACTTTCATACATCAGAGTAAAAAGAAAATCTATACAGCATTACATACTGTAATATAAACACATAAACAAAAAACAAGGAACATTATATGGTTCCTACAGTGCTGTAAATAAAGCTGTCCTCACCGTCCCTCTCCTGGCCACCGTATGTTCATGACTAATCCTGACAACTGAACAGACTATTGTGCATGTGATGACTTATACAATGAAATGATGCTGACATGCTTTGGAGTGAACGACCATCAGACTGAGAAGTCAACAATCAGTTTAGATCAACAAGATCTATTCACTTGGAAATAGTGCTAAATGAAGGCTACCTGTACTGAATCATTTGCAAAGATGTACTGAGACATCGAGATCAGTACTAAGATGTTTGCAATTTGATGAAATGAAGGAGAAATGCCAGTCTGTTGTGAACAATTGCCAAGTAGTTTGGAGGTTTATACGTGCTGTTTTGAGAATGTAATTTCAGTTTCGAGAAATGAGCCAAACCTATGGAGAAAAACTGTACAAACAACGATATATCAAATATGTATTTAAACTAGTTTAATTATACATTCGTCAATATTCATATCATCACAGATTGTAGCTAGAAAAGCATCCAGAGAGCACAGACCTCCGCCAAGCAACTCCAGTCCACCCCAACACAATCTCCCAACGACAAAGTATACTTAAAAAACACTCAACATCTTTGTGCTATATATGTGCATATATATGCTCTGTCCTACCACAAGGTGGCACTGCAGGGCTTTCTAACGCTCCCAATGTTAAATATCTTTTAAAAAAAATCCCCAGATCCAGACACTGATCTGGATCACTCCCAAAACTCAATCATTTGTTCCTTGTCCCATTTCACAGAGGCTGAGGGGGCAACTCCCACTTCATTTCATGTGGCCTATTCTGCCTATGGCTGGAATAGGTACAAATGATTATGTCTTCTTTGTCTTTTTTTTAATTCATGAAAAAAAAATATCGTAGCCTCCTGAGACCGTGCGTTCACATGCGTGAACATGGTATTTTGGCTTCCCTGCACCATAAGTTGAAGTTGAGATTGTTAATTTGATTATAGCACAAAAAATAAATAGAAATTTGGGTATGTTGCAAATTTGCAACAACGGGCATAATGGTCAATAATAGCGACCCAATAATACAGTAATATAACAATAATAAAACAGATTTTTAAAATTGATAACAGAACAGACAAAAATAGAACAGATAGCATCTCACTCACAGATTTTTAAATTAATAACACAACAGATAATAGTCAATGAGAAATGAGTTTGACACCACTGATGTTCATGGTGGGTGAGAAATTTTGTGATACAATCCTTGAAATTGGTCAGCTAAGTCTGAGCACCTTGAAATTTCTGCCACATCCCGACATGCGCCACACCTGGACGTGCGCCACGTCCCGACACGCGTGGGTGTGCGAGGGCCCGTTCAACGCTGCTTGCAGCTTTAATTAGGGCCCGAGCACCAGCGGTGCGTAGGACCCTATTGGAATTGTATTCGTTTTTATTATTATTTTTCTCCTGACGGAAGAACTGCATTTTTGAGGGCCTAGACACGCTCAAAAACTCATGAAAATTTGCAAACACATCAGAAGTGGCGAAAAATTTTATATTTCATGGGAGCTGCACATGTGTGTGGCAAAATGGCTCTGTAGCGCCACCTTGAAAATTGGGTTCTATGGGAGTTAATACGGCTAGTTTCATGTAACCCTACCAAATTTGGTACACATGTGCACCAAGACATGACAAACAAAATTGCCTAATCAATCCATCAGCAAAAGTGTACAGGAAGTCCGCCATTTTGCTTTATATTTCTGATTTTTCCTCATATTCAAGAGCTATAACCGAACACAGGGTAACTCCAAGACAGCTGAAATTTGGTCAGTACATACAACAGGGATTCGGGATTAAAAGTTATCAAAACGCTCCGCAAAAGTCTGAGGGCGTGGGCGTGGCGGCCTCCTAAACTTTGATGTTTCGCCATAAAAATTCAAGTGCTGTCTAAATACACTTCACAGGCTCTGATCTGCCTCAAACTTTACACATTTGATCATCGTCCTGCCCTGATCACGTCCATATGACAATATTCATCCACAGTCATAGCGCCACCTCCTGGCAACAGGAAATGCAACTTTTTACATTTTAATGTACTGTTATTAGCCGGTTGACCGTATTCATCTGAAATGTGGTGACATGAGCCTCAAGACATTGATGATGATTCATGGAGAAAACTGTCACTGGTAGTCAAACGATGTGTCTGTGGCTGGGTGGCGAACTTCGATGTCTCGCCATGACTACTAAAGTGTTTATATCTCAGCTGTACATGATCCGATCTGGCCCAAATTTCATGTGCTGGACAACAGTCCACTTCTGAACACATCCACATTTTAAAATTTAGTCATAGTCAAAGCGTCAGTGAGTGGTAACAGGAAGGTAATTTTGGGACATTTGCACTTTCCATTGCTCCAAACTTAGTGATATAGTCTTGAAATTTGGCCAGTATATACAACAGGCCTTAAAGTTGAGAAGTTGTCAAAATCTTCCACAAAAGTCAAACGGTGCGGCCGCGGTGCACCTCTGAACTTTGAGTCATATGAAGGGGAAATCTGTCACCCTTCTCCCCAGCTCCAGCAGCCTCTGTGTGTCCTGCTGCAGCCCTTCCCCCATGTCAAACACACAGACACAGGCACACAGACACACACACACACACACACACACACACACACACACAGACACACACAAACACACACAGAGATACACACACAACCACAGACACAGAGACACACAGATGCAGGTTGAGAGAGAGCAAGAGAGAGAGAGAGAGAAAGAGAGAGAGAAAGAGAAAGAGAGAGAGAGAGAGAGAGAGAGAGAGAGAGAAAGAGAGAGAGAGAGAGAGAGAGAGAAAGAGAGAGAGAGAGAGAGAGAGAGAGAGAGAGAGAGAGAGAGAGAGAGAGAGAGAGCAAGAGAGAGAGAGAGAGAGAGAGCAAGAGAGAGAGAGAGAGAAAGAGAGAGCAAGAGAGAGGTTCATGTTTTAATTTTTTTAACATACATAAAATGATTTTGTGACATGTTAAATGACATTAAAGTTGAGTCTGAACCTAAAAGTAACAGAAAAGCCTTAGTAAGGTGTTTTAAGTCACACATGTAGTGTCCAATCTGTACCAACTGTGTTGTCTCATGACAGCTGTGGGCCTACCTCATTTAAAGCTAATATTCAGTGATGCTTGTAATGCAAGTCAGTGGCAAAAGGATATGACGTGTGTTAAAGAGGGAAATATTCTTCTTAGCAGCCTGTTCACTTGGATGTTGTGCTACTCTGAGGGAAGTTTTTGTTCCAGTGGTACAGTTTGTAGAGATATGTACATGCTAATTAATTATAATAGATTTAATTTTCCATCTTGCATGCCTATAGGTAGCAATAAGTTAAAGGTACACGTACACACACACACATACACACACAGACAAACCCTAACACACACACACATACACACACAGACAAACCCTAACACACACACACACATATACACACACAGACAAACCCTAACACACACACACATACACACACAGACAAACCCTAACACACACACACATACACACATAGACAAACCCTAACACACACACACATACACACATAGACAAACCCTAACACACACACACATACACACATAGACAAACCCTAACACACACACACATACACACACAGACAAACCCTAACACACACACACATACACACATAGACAAACCCTAACACACACACACATACACACACAGACAAACCCTAACACACACACACATACACACACAGACAAACCCTAACACACACACACATACACACACAGACAAACCCTAACACACACACACATACACACATAGACAAACCCTAACACACACACACATACACACACAGACAAACCCTAACACACACACACATACACACATAGACAAACCCTAACACACACACACACACACACACACACACACAGACAAACCCTAACACACACACACATACACACATAGACAAACCCTAACACACACACACACTAACCTTTCATCCTTCTTTCACACACACCAAACCCCGGAATGAATTTAACTGTCTATACATCCCCTAAATACTGCATATTATTGCTCTATAAATTGTTCATTAAAATCTATCATTGCATAACTGCACATGTGTACTGTACACTCTGTTAAAAATGTAAATCATTCCCATTCCACTGCAGTATATCCTGTGTAATTGTTCCCCTTTTATTAAGCATAATTTTCACTACTACAAATATTGTACGTTATCCATAAATATATTATACACCACTGTCTATTGTTACTATTGCTACTGATTATGCCAGCAGACTTCAATAGTTTCAGGTCAACAACCCCCAAACTGATGGATAGATGGAGCAGGGATCTCCTACAATACACCTCTGTCGGAGGTTTTTTTTCCCCCCTTCCCTACCATGGGGGGGTTTTGGTTCCTTCCCACCGTCGCTGACTGCTTGCTCATAGGGAATCCAAAAGCAACCTTGGATTGTTGGGTTTTCTGTTTCCTGTTCTTTCTTACAATGTTAAGCGCTTTGTGACGACCTTTGTTGTGAATATGCGCTATACAAATAAAACTGAACTGAATTGAATTGAATATTGTTTAACATTAAACTGGGCCTTTTGCCATGTATAAAAACAGCTTCCCTGTTATTATGCATTCAGTACTAAGTTCTTGAAATAATACACACCTTAGTATATTCATGCATTTAGTTTAAATATGTCCAAGGTACTTGTGGCATGTCACTGCCATTTATAAATATAAATCTTGCATCCAACACTGACCTATTACAATGATTCACACATTCAGGTTTTTATTTAAATGTACATGGTTATTTGGCTGAGCTGTAAAAAGACGTGTACATGTTACATGTACAATAACAATAAAGTGGCATCTGAACCTCACACAAACCAAAAAAAGCCTTAGGAAGATGTTGTAACTCACACATAAAGTGTCCAATCTGCTCCAGCTTTATTGTTTCATGAATGCTGTGGATATATTTTCTTGCATTTATGAAGTCTTTCAATTACAACAGGCCCTTTGAGGATAAACATGATGGTGATGTGGCCCGGCATGAAAATGACTATGACACCCCTGATGTACATGGTGGCCGAGCAAGTTTGTGCTACAATCCTTGAAATTGCTCAGCTAAGTGTGACCACCTTCAAATTTCTGCCACATCCCGACATGCGCCACACCTGGACGTGCGCCACGTCCCGACACGCGTGGGTGTGCGAGGGCCCGTTCAACGCTGCTTGCAGCTTTAATTATTAGGGCCCGAGCACCAACGGTGCGTAGGACCCTATTGGATTTGTATTCGTTTTTATTATTAGGGCCCGAGCACCAACGGTGCGTAGGACCCTATTGGAATTGTATGCGTTATTAGGGCCCGAGCACCAACGGTGCGTAGGACCCTATTGGATTTGTATTCGTTTTTATTATTAGGGCCCGAGCACCAACGGTGCGTAGGACCCTATTGGATTTGTATTCGTTTTTATTATTATTATTTTTCTCCTGACGGAAGAACTGCATTTTTGAGGGCCTAAACGCGCTCAAAAACTCACGAAAATTTGCACACACATCAGAAGTGGCGAAAAATTTTATATTTCATGGGAGCTGCACATGTGTGTGGCAAAATGGCTCTATAGCGCCACCTTGAGCTGCACATGTGTGTGGCAAAATGGCTCTATAGCGCCACCTTGAAAATTGGGTTCTATGGGAGTTAATACGGCTAGTTTCATGTAACCCTACCAAATTTGATACACATGTGCACCAAGACAAGACAAACAAAATTGCCTAATCAATCCATCAGCAAAAATGTACAGGAAATCCGCCATTTTGCTTTATATTTCTGATTTTTGCTCATATTCAAAAGCTATAACCGCACACAGGGTAACTCCAAGACAGCTGAAATTTGGTCAGTATATACAACAGGGCTTCATGATTAAAAGTTATCAAAACGCTCCGCAAAAGTCTGAGGGCGTGGGCGTGGCGGCCTCCTGAACTTTGATGTCTCGCCATGACTACTAAAGTGTTTATATCTCAGCTGTACATGATCCGATCTGGCCCAAATTTCATGTGCTGGACATAAGTCCACTTCTGAACACATCCACATTTTAAAATTTAGTCATAGTCGTAGCGTCACCTAGTGGTAAAAGGATTCTCTCTGACGAGGACATTTGTCCTTACCACTGCTCCATACTTTGTGATATCATCCTGAAATTTGGCCAGTATATACAACAGGCCTTAAAGATGAGAAGTTATCAAAATCTTCCACAAAAGTCAAAGGATGTGACCGTGGTGGCCCTCTGACCTTTATGTACTTTTACCATTGTACAGCAGCTCTGGATTAAATCCAGATAAATGGTGCAACGCTGACACCTACTGTTCAAATCGTATAAATGCAGGTCTGTGTCATTGTAGAAAAATCCCTCTGTTTCAATACATTTTAATGTATTATTATTATTTGGTTGACCGTATTCAATTGAAATTTGGTGACATAAGCCTCAAGATGTTGATGATGATTCATGGAGAAAACTGTGACTGGTAACTTTGTGAACTTCGATGTCTCGCCATGACTACTAAAGTGTTTATATCTCAGCTGTACATGATCCGATCTGGCCCAAATTTCATGTGCTGGACAACAGTCCACTTCTGAACACATCCACATTTTAAAATTTAGTCATAGTCATAACACCACCGATTGGTAACAGGAACTTAAAGACAGTATATTTGCAGGTATCATTGCTTCAAACTTTGCAATATAAGCAATATATATATAAAGCTCACGTGCAAAAGTTCATGTCTCTCCCAAAACCTTTCACTCATGTTTTAAAACTAAATTTCTTTCTCATATAAATAGTCAGTGCCACCAAAAATGCACTGACTATTCTCAATTGCTTTGGCTCATTTCTTGAAACAGATCAGACGTTCTCAACACTCTTGGTGCTTTTGCCAAAATAACCTGGATGGTTCAGCACAACACCATGGTTCACCTGCAAAAGCTCATATCTCTTCCAAAACAGTTCACACGACTGGTCAAAACTAAATTCTATTCTCATATAAATAGCCAGTGCCTCCAAAATTCATTGTCCCTTTGGCATTGTGTGAGCACTCTTATAAATGTCTATTCATATAATGGTTTGTGTCATTTGAAAACAAAATAGCATTTTGAGAAGAAATAACATCGTTTTGAATGTAAAGTTTCAATTGAAGGAGAATTGATGGCTTTTGCTCATTGTGTGTGTGTGTTTTCTGATTTGTATGCAGAGTTCTGAAATATGAGGCATGCTTTCAGAAAATGTGTGTAAACAATTGAGAAAACTGTATTGACACACATAAAGTTACTTTCATACATCAGAGTAAAAAGAAAATCTATACAGCATAACATACTGTAATACAAACACATAAATAAACAACAAGGAACATTATATGGAGCCTACAGTGCTGTAAATAAAGCTGTCCTCACCATCCCTCTCCTGGCCACCGTATGTTCATGACTAATCCTGACAACTGAACAGACTATTGTGCATGTGATAACTTATACAATGAAATGATGCTGACATGTTTTGGAGTGAACGACCATTAGACTGAGAAGTCAACAATCAGTTTAGATCAACAAGATCTATTCACTTGGAAATTGTGCTAAATGCAGACTACCTGTACTAAATCATTTGCAAAGATGTACTGAGACATCGAGACCAGTACTAAGATGTTTGCAATTTGATGAAATGAAGGAGAAATGCCAGTCTGTTGTGAACAATTGCCAAGTAGTTTGGAGGTTTGTCCATGTCGTTTTGAGAATGTAATTTCAGTTTCGAGAAATGAGCCAAACCAATGGAGAAAAACTGTGAAAAACCGATTTAACATTAAATATGTATTTCAACTAGTTTAATTATACATTCGTCAATATTCATATCATCACAGATTGTAGCTAGAAAAGCACCCAGAGAGCACAGACCTCCGCCAAGCAGCTTCAGTCCACCCCAACACAATCTCCCAACGACAAAGTATACTTAAAAAACACTCAACATCTTTGTGCTATATATGTGCTATATATGCTCTGTCTTACCACAAGGTGGCACTGCAGGGCTTTTTAACACTCCCACTGTTAAATATCTTTTTAAAAATTCCTGGATCCAGACACTGATCTGGATCACTCCCAAAACTCAATCATTTGTTCCTTGTCCCATTTCACAGGGGCTGAGGGGGCAACTCCCACTTCATTTCATGTGGCCTATTCTGCCTATGGCCGGAATAGGTACAAATGATTATGTCTTCTTTGTCTTTTTTTTAATTCATGAAAAAAAAATATGGTAGCCTCCTGAGACCGTGCGTTCACATGCGTGGACATGGTATTTTGGCTTCCCTGCACCATAAATTGAAGTTGAGATTGTTCATTTGATTATAGCACAAAAATAAATAGAAATTTGGGTATGTTGCAAATTTGCAACAACGGGCATAATGGTCAATAATAGCAACCCAATAATACAGTAATATAACAATAATAAAACAGATTTTTAAAATTGATAACAGAACAGAAAAAAATAGAACAGATAACATCTCACTCACAGATTTTTAAATTAATAACACAACAGACAATAGTCAATGAGAAATTAGTTTGACACCACTGATGTACATGGTGGCCGAGAAAGTTTGTGATGCAATCCTTGAAATTGGTCAGCTAAGTCTGAGCACCTTGAAATTTCTGCCACATCCCGACATGCACCACACCTGGACGTGCGCCACGTCCCGACACGCGTGGGTGTGCGAGGGCCCGTTCAACGCTGCTTGCAGCTTTAATTATTAGGGCCCGAGCACCAACGGTGCGTAGGACCCTATTGCATTTGTATTCGTTTTTATTAGGGCCCGAAGCACTATAGTGCGTAGGACCCTATTGTTCCTCTAGTGTTTGGCGGTTTGGCGGTTTGTTTGGCGGTTTGTTTGGCGGTTTGGCGGTTTGGCGGTTTGGCGGTTTGGCGGTTTCTTTTTCTTACGCCACTTTGAACCTCAATTTGACCCCCTAAACATGCTCAAAAACTCACCAAATTTGGCACACACATCAGGACTGGTGAAAAATTTGATATTTTGGGGGAATTACACATATGAATGGCAAAATGACTCAATAGCGCCACCTAGAAAATTGGCCTTTAGTGGAGTTAATACGGCTAGTTTCACGTAAACTCATGAAATTTGGTACACAGGTACAGTAGCCCGAGACAAAAACATTCCTGCTTTTAAAATTTCAAAAAAGGCTCAACAGCGCCCCCTAGAGCACGTAGTGTGCAGGCAATGGAATTTAACGAACTCCTCCTAGGATTTTTGTCCGATTTTCACCAAATTCGCTGTGTGGCATCTAGACCCATCCAGGATGAAAAGTTATTAAAATCTTGTGGCTGCGACACACGATGTGGGCGCGGCATGGCGGCCATTTTGAACAAAAAAGCTAAACAGCGCCAACTAGAACACGTGGTGCACAGGCATTGGAATTTAACAAACTCCTCCCAGGATTTTTATCCAATTTTCACCAAATTCGCTGTGTGGCATCTACACCCCTCCAGGATGAAAAGTTATTAAAATCTCGTGGATACGTCACACGGTGTGGGCGTGGCATGGCGGCCATTTTGAACAAAAAAGCGTAACCTCGCCCACTTCAACACGTGGTGCGCAGGCATTGGAATTTAACGAACTCCTCCCAGGATTTTTGTTCGATCTTCACCAAATTCGCTGTGTGGCATCTAAACCCCTCCAGGATGAAAAGTTATTAAAATCTTGTGGCTGCATCACACGGTGTGGGCGTGGCATGGCGGCCATTTTGAACAAAAAAGCTTAACATTGTACAATGGAACACGTTGTGCGCAGGCATTGGAATTTAACGAACTCCTCCCAGGATTTTTTTCCGATCTTCACCAAATTCACTGTGTGGCATCTAGACCCCTCCAGGATTAAAAGTTATTAAATTCTCGTGGATACGTCACATGGTGTGGGCGTGGCATGGCGGCCATTTTGAACAAAATCGCCATGTGGAACGAAATGGGTTTTGGAGGTGAAGGGATCCATGTAAAATCACCAAATCCACACAAATCCTCATTAATCTCAAGACCTAATATTTAATATACAATTCAGGAATGGACGTGGTCAAACGGCTCCACAGCGCCCCCTAGAAATATTCAAATACTCATATAAAATCACTGCTTTATCCTACAAACATAAAATTTGGTACATACATATAGTATCCCAAGACCAACAGATTTGCACAGTCGAAATTCTAATCGGCTCTACGGCGCCCCCTAGACAAGGTCGTGTGGAGAGGAGTGCGGTGAGGAGCGAGGGCCCGTCCGACGCTGCTTGCAGCTTTAATTATTATTATTATTATTATTATTATTATTTTTCTCCTGACGAAAGAACTGCATTTTTGAGGGCCTAAACGCGCTCAAAAACTCACGAAAATTTGCACACACATCAGAAGTGGCGAAAAATTTTATATTTCATGGGAGCTGCACATGTGTGTGGCAAAATGGCTCGATAGCGCCACCTTGAAAATTGGGTTCTATGGGAGTTAATACGGCTAGTTTCATGTAACCCTACCAAATTTGGTACACATGTGCACCAAGACAAGACAAACAAAATTGCCTAATCAATCCATCAGCAAAAATGTACAGGAAGTCCGCCATTTTGCTTTATATTTCTGATTATTGGACATATTCAAAAGCTATAACCGCACACAGGGTAACTCCAAGACAGCTGAAATTTGGTCAGTATATACAACAGGCCTTAAAGATGAGAAGTTATCAAAATCTTCCACAAAAGTCAAAGGATGTGACCGTGGTGGCCCTCTGACCTTTATGTACTTTTACCGTTGTCAGCAGCTCTGGATTAAATCCAGATAAATGGTGCAACGCTGACACCTACTGTTCAAATCGTATAAATGCAGGTCTGTGTCATTGTAGAAAAATCCCTCTGTTTCAATACATTTTAATGTATTATTATTATTTGGTTGACCGTATTCAACTGAAAGTTGGTGACATAAGCCTCAAGATGTTGATGATGATTCATGGAGAAAACTGTGACTGATAGTCAAACTGTTAGTCTGTGGCAGCGTGGCGAACTTGATGTCTCGTCATGACAACTAAAATGTTTATATCTTAGATGTACATGATCCAATCTATCCCAAATTTCATATTCTGGACAAGAGTCCACTTCTGAACACATCCACATTTTAAAATTTAGTCATAGTCATAGCACCACCGATTGGTAACAGGAACTTAAAGACAGTATATTTGCAGGTATCATTGCTTCAAACTTTGCAATATAAGCAATATATATATAAAGCTGACGTGCAAAAGCTCATATCTCTCCCAAAACCTTTCACTCATGTATCAAAACTAAATTTCTTAGTCAGTGCCACCAAAAATGCACTGACTATTCTCAATTGCTTTGGCTCATTTCTTGAAACAGACCAGACGTTCTCAACACTCTTGGTGCTTTTGCCAAAATAACATGATGGTTCAGCACAACACCATGGTTCACCTGCAAAAGCTCATATCTCTCCCAAAACAGTTCACACGACTGGTCAAAACTAAATTCTGTTCTCATATAAATAGTCAGTGCCTCCAAAATTCATCGTCCCTTTGGCATTGTGTGAGCACTCTTATAAATGTCTATTCATATAATGGTTTGTGTCATTTGAAAACAAAATAGCATTTTGAGAAGTAATAACATCATTTTGAATGTAAAGTTTCAATTGAAGGAGAATTGAGGGCTTTTGCTCATTGTGTGTGTGTGTTTTCTGATTTGTATGCAGAGTTCTGAAAGTATGAGGCATGCTTTCAGAAAATGTGTGTAAACTATCAAGAAAACTGTAAGACACACATAAAGTAACTTTCATACATCAGAGTAAAAAGAAAATCTATACAGCACAACATACTGTAATATAAACACATAAACAAAAAACAAGGAACATTATATGGTTCCTACAGTGCTGTAAATAAAGCTGTCCTCACCGTCCCTCTCCTGGCCACCGTATGTTCATGACTAATCCTGACAACTGAACAGACTATTGTGCATGTGATGACTTATACAATGAAATGATGCTGACATGTTTTGGAGTGAACGACCATCAGACTGAGAAGTCAACAATCAGTTTAGATCAACAAGATCTATTCACTTGGAAATTGTGCTAAATGAAGGCGACCTGTACTAAATCATTTGCAAAGATGTACTGAGACATCGAGATCAGTACTAAGATGTTTGCAATTTGATGAAATGAAGGAGAAATGCCAGTCTGTTGTGAAAAATTGCCAAGTAGTTTGGAGGTTTGTCCATGTTGTTTTGAGAATGTAATTTCAGTTTCGAGAAATGAGCCAAACCTATGGAGAAAAACTGTACAAACAACGATATATCAAATATGTATTTCAACTAGTTTAATTATGCATTCGTCAATATTCATATCATCACAGATTGTAGCTAGAAAAGCACCCAGAGAGCACAGACCTCCGCCAAGGAGCTCCAGTCCACCCCAACACAATCTCCCAACGACAAAGTATACTTAAAAAACACTCAACATCTTTGTCCTATATATGTGCATATATATGCTCTGTCCTACCACAAGGTGGCACTGCAGGGCTTTCTAACACTCCCAATGTTAAATATCTTTTTAAAAAATTCCCAGATCCAGACACTGATCTGGATCACTCCCAAAACTCAATCATTTGTTCCTTGTCCCATTTCACAGGGGCTGAGGGGGCAACTCCCACTTCATTTCATGTGGCCTATTCTGCCTATGGCCGGAATAGGTACAAATGATTATGTCTTCTTTGT
>JAMOIN010000578.1:0-68030 GCA_024666655.1 Dascyllus trimaculatus
GCCCGGTTTGCTTGGCTGTGGTGCTGGGGAGCCATGTGGACCGGCTCTGCTGGGGGAGTGGTTTGAACAGGCTCTGCTCGAGAGCCAGGCGGGCTGTGGTGCTGGGGGGCCCCGTGTGCAGTGCTGGAGAGCCCGGTGAGCTGGGCTGTGGTGCTGGGGATCCGTGTAGACAGGCTCTGCTGCGGAGCTCTGTGAACTGGCTCTGATGGAGAGCCAGGCAGGCTGTGATTCTGGGCGCCCCCGTGTGATGTGTGTAGTGGGCCCGGTGAGGTGGGCTGGGGAGCCCAGTGTTCTGGGCTGTGGTGCTGGGGAGCCGTGTGGACAGGCTCTGCTGGGGAGCGGTGTGAACAGGATTTGATGGAGAGCTAGGCGGGCTGTAGTGCTGGGGGGGACCGTGTGCTGTCCTGGGGAGCCCGGTGAGCTGGGCTGGGGAGCCCGGTGTGCTGGGCTTTTGTGCTGGGGAGCCGTGTAGACAGGCTCTGCTGCGGAGGGGTGTGAACAGGACCTGATGGAGAGCCAGGCGGGCTGTGGTGCTGTGGGCCCCCGTGAGCTGTGCTCAGGAGCCCGGTGAGCTGGGCTGGGGATCCCTCTGTGCTTTGCTGTGGTGATGGCGAGCCGTGTAGACAGGCTGTGCTGTTGAACGGTGTGAACATGCTCTGATGGAGAGCCAGCCGGGCTGTGGTGCTGGGGGCCCCCGTGTGCTGTACTCGGGAGCCCAGTGAGCTGGGCTTCGGAGCCCAGTGTGCTGGGTTTTGGTGCTGGGAAGCCGTGTGGACAGGCTCTGCTGGGGAGAGGGTTGAACAGACTCTGATGGAGAGCCAGGCGGGCTGTTGTGCTGGGTAGCCCCGTGTGCTGTATTGGGGGGGCAAGTGTGCTGTGCTGGGGAGCCCGTTGAGTTGGGCTGGGGAGCCCGGTGTGCTGGGCTTTGGTGCTGGGGAGCCGTGTGGACAGGCTCTGCTGGGGAGAGGGTTGAACAGGTTCTGATGGAGAGCCAGGCGTGCTGTGGTGCTGGGGGGCCCGTGTGCCTTGCTGGGGAGCCCGGTGACATCGGCTGGGGAGCCCGGTGTGCTGGGCTCTGCTGCTGGGGAGCCCTGTGGACAGGCTCTACTGGGGAGCAGTGTTAACATGCTCTGCTGGAGAGACAGGCGGCCTGTGGTTCTGGGGGCCCCCGTGTCCAGTGCTGGGGAGCCCGGTAAGCAGGGCTGGGGAGCCTGGTAAGCTGGGCTGTGCTGCTGGGGAGCCGTGTAGACAGGCTGTGCTGGGGAGCGGTGTGAACAGTCTCTGCTGGGGAGCGGTGTGAACAGTCTCTGATGGAGAGCCAGGCGGGCTGTGGTGCTGGGGGGCCCGGTGTGCTGTTCTGGGGAGCCCGGTGTGCTGGGCTGTGGTGCTGGGGAGCCGTGTTGACAGGCTCTGCTGGGGAGCCGTGTGGACAGGCTCTGCTGGGGAGTGGTTTGAATAAGGTCTGCTGGATAGCCAGGCGGGCTGTGGTGGTGGGGGGCCCCGTGTGCTGTGCTGGGGATCCCGGTGAGGTGGGCTCGGGAGCCCGGTGTGCTTTGCTGTTGTGCTGGGGAGCCTCGTAGACAGGTTCTGCTGCGGAGCGGTGTGAACAGGATCTGCTGGTGAGCGGAGTGAACAGGCTCTGATGGAGAGTCAGGCGGGCTGTGGTGCTGGGGAGCCGTGTGGACAGGCTCTGCTGGGGAGTGGTTTGAATAAGGTCTGCTGTAGAGCCAGGCGGGCTGTGGTGGTGGGGGGCCCCGTGTGCTGTGCTGGGTAGCCCGTTGAGGAAGGCTGGGGAGCCCAGTGTTCTGGGCTGTGGTGCTGGCGAGTTGTGTGGACAGGCTCTGCTGGGGAGCGGTGTGAAATGGCTCTGATGGAGAGCCAGGCGGGCTGTTGTGCTGGGGGCCCCCGTGTGCTGTGCTCGGGAGCCCGTAGAGCTTGGCTGGGGAGCCCGGTGTGCTGGGATGTGGTGCTGGCGAACCGTGTAGAAAGACTCTGCGGCGGAGCGGTGTGAACAGGCTCTGATGGAGAGCCAGGCGGGTTGTGGTGCTGGGGGCCCCCGTGTGCTTTGCTGGGGCGCCCGGTGAGCTGGGCTGGGGAGCCCGGTGTGCTGGGCTGTGGTGCAGGCAAAACATGTAGACAGGCTCTGCTGGGGGGCCCCGTGTGCTGTGCTGGGGAGCCCGGTGAGCTTGGCCGGGGAGTCCGGATTGCTGGGCTGTGGTGCTGGGGAGCCGTGTGGACAGGCTCTGCTGGGGAGTGGTTTGAACAGGATCTGCTGCAGAGCCGGGCGGGCTGTGGTTGTGGCGGGCCCCGTGTGCTGTGCTGGGGAGCCCGTTGAGCTGGGCTGGGGAGCCCGGTGTGCTGGGCAGTGGTGCTGGGGAGCCGTGTGGACATGCTCTGCTGAGGAGCGGTGTGGACAGGCTCTGATGGAGACACAGGCGGGCTGTGTTGCTGGGGGCCCCCGTGTGCTGTGCTGGGGAGCCCGGTGAGCTGGGCTGGGGAGCCCGGTGTGCTGGGCTGTGGTGCTGGGTGGCCCCGTGTACTGTGCTGCGGAGCCCGGTGAGATGGGCTTGGGAGGCCAGTGTGCTGGGCTCTGTTGCTGGGGAGCCGTGTGGACCAGCTCTGATGGGGAGCGTGTGAACAGGCTCTGCTGGAGAGCCAGGCGGGCTGTGCTGCGGTGTGCTGGGCTGTGCTGCTGGGGAGCCGTGTAGACAGGCTCTGCTGCGGAGCGGTGTGAACAATCTCTGATGGAGAGCCAGGCGGGCTGTGGTGCTGGGGCCCCCCGTGTGCTCTGCTACGGAACCCGGTGAGCAGGGCTGGGGAGCCCGGTGTGCTGGGCTGTGGTGCTGTGGAGCCGTGTGGAAAGGCTCTGCTGGGGAGCGGTGTGAAGAGGCTCTGATGGAGAGCCAGGCTGTCTGTGGTGCTGGGGGCGCCTGTGTGCTGTGCTGGGGAGCCCGGTGAGCTGAGCTGGGGATCCCGGTGTGCTGGGCTTTGGTGCTGGGGAGCCGTGTGGACAGGCTCGGCTGGGGAGCCAGGCGGGCATTGGTTCTGGGGGGCCCGGTGTGCTGTGCTGGGGAGCCGGTGTTCTGGGCTATTGTGCTGGGGAGCCGTGTAGACAGGCTCTGCTGGGGAGTTGTGTGAACAGGCTCTGCTGGAGAGCCAGGCGGGCTGTGGTGCTGGGGGCTCCCGTGTGTTGTGCTGGGGAGCCTGGTGAGCTGGGCTGTGCTGCTGGGGAGCCGTGTGGACAGGCTCTGCTGGGGAATGGTTTGAAAAGGCTCTGATGGAGAGCCAGGCAGGCTGTGGTGCTGGGGGGCCCCGTGTGCTGTGCTTGGAAGCCCGGTGAGCTGGGCTGCGGAGCCCGGTGTGCTGGGCTGATCTGCTGGGGTGCCGTGTGGACAGGGTCTGCTGGGGAGCGGTGTGATCAGGCTCTGATAGAGAGCCAGGCGGGCTGTGCTGCAGTGTGCGGGGCTGCTGGGGAGGCGTGTAGACAGGCTCTGCTGGGGAGCGGTTTGAACAGGCTCTGATTGAGAGCCAGGCGGGCTGTGGTGCTGTGGGCCCCCGTGTGCTGTGCTGGGGAGCCCGGTGAGCTGTGCTGGGGGCCCCCGTGTGCTGTGCTGGGGAGCCCGGTGAGCATGGCTGGGGAGCCCGGTGTGCTGGGCTGTGGTGCTGGGGAGCAGTGTGGAAAGGCTCTGCTGGGGAGCGGTGTGAACAGGCTCTGATGGAGCGCCAGGCGGGCTGTGGTGCTGGGGGCCACCTTGTGCTGTGCTTGGGAGCCCGGTGAGCTGGGCTGGGGAGCCCGTTGTGCTGGGCTGTGCTGCTGGGGAGCCGTCTCGACAGGCTCTGCTGGGGAGCGGTTTGAACAGGCTCTGCTGGAGAGCCAGGCGGGCTGTGGTGCTGGGGGTCCCCGTGAGCTGGGCTGGGGAGCCCGGTGTGCTGGGCTGTGCTGCTGGGGAGCCATGTGGACAGGCTCTGCTGGGGAGTGGTTTGGACAGGCTCTGATTGAGAGCCAGGCGGGCTGTGGTGCTGGAGGCCCCCGTGTGCTGTGCTGGGGAGCCCGGTGTGCTGGGCTGTGGTGCTGGGGAGCCATGTAGACAGGCTCTGGTGGGGAGTGGTGTGAACAGGCTCTGTTGGAGAGCCAGGCGGGCTGTGGTGTTGGGGGCCCCCGTGTGCTGTGCTGGTGAGCCCGGTGAGCTGGGCTGGGGAGCCCGGTGTTCTGGGCTTTGCTGCTGGGGAGGCGTGTCGACAGGCTGTGCTGGGGAGTGATTTGAACAGGGTCTGCTGGAGAGCAACACGGGCTGTGGTTCTGGGGGCCCTCGTGTGTCGTGCTGGGGGCCCCCGTGTGCTGTGCTGAGGAGCCCGGTGTGCTGGGCTGTGCTGCTGGGGAGCCGTGTGGACAGGCTCTGCTGGGGAGTGTTTTGAATAGGCTCGGCTGGAGAGCCAGGCGGGCTGTGTTGCTGGGGGCCCCCGTGTGCTGTGCTGCGGAGCCCGGTGAGATCGGCTGCGGAGCCTGGTGTGCTGGGCTGTGCTGCTGGGGAGCCGTGTGGACAGGCTCTGCTGGAGTGCGGTGTGAAGAGGCTCTGCTGGAAAGCCAGGTGGGCTGAGGTGCTGGGGGACACCGTGTGCTGTGCTGGGAAGCCCGGTGAGCTGGGCTTGGGAGTCAGGTGTGCTGGGCTGTGCGGCTGGGGAGCCGTGTGGACCGGCTCTGCTTGGGAGTGGTTTGAACAGGCTCTGCTGGAGAGCCAGGCGGGCCGTGGTGCTGGGTGCCCCCGTGTGCTGTGCTGGGGAGCCCGGTGTGCTGTTATCTGCTGCTGGGCAGCCGTGTGGACCGGGTCTGCTGGGGAGCGGTGTGAACAGGCTCTGCTGGAGAGCCAGGCGGGCTGTGCTGCGGTGTGCTGGGCTGTGTAGCTGGGGAGCCGTGTAGACAGGGTCTGCTAGGGAGCGGTGTGAACAGGCTCTGATGGAGAGCCAGGCGGGCTGTGGTGCTGGGGGCCCCCGTGTGCTCTGCTACGGAGCCCGGTGAGCAGGGCTGGGGAGCCCGTTGTGCTGGGCTGGGGATCCCGGTGTGCTGGGCTGTGGTGCTGGGGAGCCGTGTAGACAGGCTCAGCTGGAGAGCGGTGTGAAATGGCTCTGATGGAGAGCAAGGCTTCCTGTGGTGCTGGGGGCCCCCGTGTGCTGTCCTGGGGAGCCCGGTGAGCTGGGCTGGGAATCCCGGTGTGCTGGGCTGTGGTGCTGGGGAGCCGTGTAGACAGGCTCAGCTGGGGAGCGGTGTGAACAGGCTCTGATGGAGAGCCAGGCGGGCTGTGGTGCTGGGTTGTCCCGTGTGGTGTGCTGGGGAGCCCGTTGAGCTGGGCTGGGGAGCCCGGTGTGCTGGGCTGTGGTGCTGGGGAGCCGTGTGGACAGGCTCTGCTGGGGAAAGGGTTGAACAGGCTCTGATGGAGAGCCAGGCGAGCTGTGGTACTGGGGGCCCCCGTGTGCTGTGCTGGGGGGCCCGTTGAACCTGGCTGGGGAGCCCGGTGTGCTGGGCAGTGGTGCTGGGGAGCCGTGTGGACAGGCTCTGCTGGGGAGCGGTGTGAACAGGCCATGATGGAGAGCCAGGCGGGATGTGGTGCTGGTGGCCCCCGTGTTCCTTGCTGGGGAGCCCGGTGAGCTTGGCCGGGGATCCCGCTGTGCTAGGCGGTGCTGCTGGGGAGCCGTGTGGACAGGGACTGCTGGGGAGTGGTTTGAACAGGCTCTGCTGTGGAGCCAGGAGGGCTGTGGTGCTGGGGGGCCACGTGTGCTGTGCAGAGGAGCCCGGTGAGCTGGGCTGGGGAGCCCGGTGTGCTGGGCTGTGGTGCTGTGGAGCCGTGTAGACAGGCTCTGCTGGGGAGCATAGTGAACAGGCTCTGCTGGGGAGCTGTGTGAACAGTCTCTGATGGAGAGCCAGGCGGGCTGTTGTGCTGGGGGCCCCCGTGTGCTGTGCTGGGGAGCCCGGTTAGCTGGGCGAGGGAGCCCGGTGTGCAGGGCTGTGCTGCTGGGGAGCCGTATGGACAGTCTCTGCTGGGGAGAGGTTTGAACAGGTTCTGCTGGAGAGCCAGGCGGTCTGTGGTGCTGGGGGCCCCCGTGTGCTTTGATGGGGAGAGCGGTGTCCTAGGGTGTGCTGCTGGGGAGCCGTGTGGACCGGCTCTGCTGAGGAGCGGTGTGAACAGGCTCTGATGGAAAGCCAGGCTGGCTGTGGTGTTGGGGGCCCCCCTGTGCTGTGCTGGGGGCCCCCATGTGCTGTGCTGGGGAGCCCGGTGTGCTGGGCTGTGCTGCTGGGGAGCCGTGTGGACAGGCTCTGCTGGGGAGTGTTTTGAACAGGCTCTACTGGGGGCCCCCGTGCTCTGTGCTGGGGGCCATGGTGAGCTGGGCTGGGGAGTACGGTGTGCTGGGCTGTGGTGCTGGGGAGCTGTGTGGACAGGCTCTGCTGGCGAGTGGTTTGAACAGGCTCTGCTGGGGGCCCCCGTGCTCTGTGCTGGGGGCCATGGTGAGCTGGGCTGGGGAGTACGGTGTGCTGGGCTGTGGTGCTGGGGAGCTGTGTTGACAGGATCTGCTGGGGAGCGGTTTGAACAGGCTCTGATGGAGAGCCAGGCGGGCTGTGCTGCGGTGTGATGGGCTGTGCTGCTGGGGAGCCGTGTTGAAAGGCTCTGTTGGGGAGCGGTGTGAAGAGGCTCTGCTCGAGAGCCAGGCGGGCTGTGGTGCTGGGGGGCCCCGTGTGCAGTGCTGGAGAACCCGGTGAGCTGGGCTGTGGTGCTGCGGAGCCGTGTGGACAGGCTCTGCTGGGGAGCGGTGTGAAAAGTCTCTGATGGAGACCCAGGCGGGCTGTGGTGCTGGAGGGCCCCGTGTGCTGTGCTGGGGAGCCCGTTGAGCTGGCCTCAGGAGCCCGGTGTGTTGGGCTGTGGTGCTTGGGAGCCGTGTGGACAGGCTCTGCTTGGGAGTGGTTTTAAAGGGCTCTGCTGGACAGCCAGGCGGGCTGTGGTGCTGGGGGGCCCCGTGTGCTGTGCTTGGCAGCCCTGTGAGCTTGGCTGGGAAGCCCCGTGTGCTGTGCTGGGGGGCCCCGTGTGCTGTGCTGGGGAGCCCGTTGAGCTGGGCTGGGGAGCTGGTGTGTTGGGCTGTGGTGCTGGGGAGCAGTGTGGATAGGCTCTGCGGGCGAGTGGTTTGAACAGGCTCTGCTGGGGGCCACCGTGCTATGTGCTGGGGGCCATGGTGAGCTGGGCTGGGGAATACGGTGTGCTGGGCTGTCGTGCTGGGGAGCTGTGTGGACAGGCTCTTCTGGGGGGTGGTTTGATCAGGCTCTGCGGGAGAGCCAGGCGGGCTGTGGTGCCGGGGGGCCCCGTGTTCTGTGCTGGGGACCCTGGTGAGCTGGGCTGTGCTTCTGGGGAGCCGTGTGGATAGGCTCTGCCGGGGAGCGGTGTGAAAAGGCTCTGATGGAGAGCCAGCCGGGCTGTGGTACTGGGGGCCCCCGTGTGCTGTGCTCGGGAACCCAGTGAGTTGGGCTAGGGAGCCCGGTGTGCAGGGCTGTGCTGCTGGGGAGCCGTATGGACAGTCTCTCCTGGGGAGAGGTTTGAACAGGCTCTGATGGAGTGCCAGGCGTGCTGTGGTGTTGGGGGCCCCCGTGTGCTTTGCTGGGGGGCCCGGGGAGCTGGGCGGGGGAGCCCGGTGTGCTGGGCTGTGCTGCTGGGGAGGCGTGTCGACAGGCTGTGCTGGGGAGTGGTTTGAACAGGCTCTGCTGGAGAGCCAGGCGGGCTGTGGTGCTGGGGGCCCCTGTGTGCTGTGGTGGGGAGCCCGGTGTCCTTGGACGTGCTGCTGGGGAGCCGTGTGGACCGGCTCTGTTGAAGAGCGGTGTGAACAGGCTCTGATGTAAAGCGAGGCGGGCTGTGGTGTTGGGGGCCCCCCTGTGCTGTGCTGGGGAGCCCGGTGAGCTGGGCTGGGGAGCCCGGTGAGCTGGGCTGGGGTGCCCCGTGTGCTGTGCTGCGAAGCCCGGTGAGATCGGCTGGGGAGGCCAGTGTGCTGGGCTGTGGTGCTGGGGAGCCCGGTGTGCTGGGCTGTGGTGCTGGGGAACCGTGTAGACAGGCTCTGCTGGGGAGCCAGGCGGGATGTGGTGCTCGTGGCCCCGTGTGCTGTGCTGGGGAGCCTGGTCAGCTTTGCCGGGGAGCCCGCTGTGCTAGGCTGTGCTGCTGGGGAGCCGTGTAGACAGGCTCTGCTGGGGAGCGGAGTGAACAGGCTCTGCTTGGGAGCGGTGTGAACAGGCTCTGATGGAAAGCCAGGCGCCCTGTGGTGTGGGGGCCTCCGTGTGCTGTGCTGGGGAGCCCGGTGTGCTGGGCTGTGGTGCTGGGGGGCCCCGTGTGCTGTGCTGGGGTGCCCGGTGAGCTTGGCTGGGAAGCCCGGTGTGCTGGGCTCTGCTGCTGGGGAGCCGTGTAGTCAGGCTCTGCTGGGGAGCGGTGTGAAGAGGCTCTGATGGAGAGCCAGGTGGGCTGTGGTGCTGGGGGGCCCCGTGTGCTGTGCTGGGAAGCCCGGTGAGCTTGGCTGGGGAGCCCGGTGTGCTGGGCTGTGCTGCTGGGGAGCCGTGAAGACAGGCTCTGCTGGGGAGCGGTGTGAAGAGGCTCTGATGGAGAGCCAGGTGGACTGTGGTGCTGGGGGGCCCCGTGTGCTGTGCTGGGAAGCCCGGTGAGCTGGGCTGGGGAGGCCAGTGTGCTGGGCTGTGGTGCTGGGCAGCCGTGTGGACCGGCTCTGCTTGGGAATGGTTTGAACAGGCTCTGCTGGAGAGCCAGGCGGGCTGTGCTGCTGGGGAGCTGTGTGGACAGGATCTGCTGGGGAGCGGTTTGAACAGGCTCTGATGGAGAGCCAGGCGGGCTGTGCTGCGGTGTGCTGGGCTGTGCTGCTGGGGAGCCGTGTAGAAAGGCTCAGCTGGGGAGCCATTCGGGCTGTGATGCTGGGGGGCCGTGTAGACAGGCTCTGCTGAGGAGCGCTGTGAACAGGCTATGATGGAGAGCCAGGCGGGCTGTGGTGCTGGGGGCCCCCGTGTGCTGTGCTGCGGAGCCCGTTAAGCTGGGATGTGGAGCCCGGTGTGCTGGGCTGTGGTGCTGGGGAGCACGGTGAGCTGGGCTGTGGTGTTGGGGAGCCGTGTAGACAGGCTCTGATGGAGAGCCAGGCGGGCTGTGGTGCTGGGGGGCCCCGTGTGCTGTGCAGGGGAGCCCGGTGTGCTGGGCCGTGGTACTGGCGAGCGGTATGGACAGGCTCTTCTGGGGAGCGGTGTGAAAAGGCTCTGATGGAGAGTCAGCCGGGCTGTGGTGCTGGGGAGCCCGTTGAGCTGTGCTGGGGAGCCCCGTGAGCTGGGCTGGGGAGCCCGGTGTGCTGGGCTGTGCTGCTGGGGAGCCGTGTAGACAGGCTCTGCTGTGGAGTGGTTTGAACAGGCTCTGATGCAGAGCCAGGCAGGCTGTATTGCTGGGGGGCCCAGTGTGCGGTGCTGGGGAGGCCGGTGTGCTGGACTGTGGTGCTGGTGAGCCGTGTGGACAGGCTGTGCTGGGGAGCGGTGTGAACAGGCTCTGATGGAGAGCCAGGTGGGCTGTGGTGATGGGGGGCACCGTGTTCTGTGCTGGGGAGCCCGGTGAGCTGGGCTGGGGAGCCCGGTGTGCTGGGCTGTGCTGCTGGGGAGTGGTTTGAACAGGCTCTGCTCGGGAGCGGAGTGAACAGGCTCTGATGGAGAGACAGGCGGGTTGTGGTGCTGGGGGGCCCCGTGTGCTGTGCTGGGGATCTCGTTGAGCTGGGCTGGGGAGCCCGGTGTGCTGGGCTGTGGTGCTGGGGAGCCGTGTGGACAGGCTCTGCTGGGGAGTGGTTTGAACAGGCTCTGCTCGAGAGCCAGGCGGGCTGTGGTGCTGGGGGGCCCCGTGTGCAGTGCTGGGGAGCCCGGTGAGCTGGGCTGGGGAGCCCGGTGTGCTGCGCTGTGGTGCTGGGGAGCCGTGTAGACAGGCTCTGCTGCGGAGCGCTGTGACCAGGCTCTGATGGAGAGTCAGGCGGGCTGAGGTGCTGGGGGCCCCCGTGTGCTGTGCTGGGGAGCCCGGTGAGCTGGGCTGGGGAGCCCGGTGTGCTGGGCTGTGGTGATGGGGAGCCGTGTAGACAGGTTCTGCTGGGGAGCGGTGTGGACAGGCTCTGATTGAGAGCAGGGCGGACTGTGATGGTGTGGGCACCCGTGTGCTGTGTTGGGGAGCCCGGTGAGCTGGGCTGGGGAGCCCGGTGTGCTGGGCTGTGGTGCTGGGGAGCCGTGTGGACAGGCTCTCTTGGGGACTGGTTTGAACAGGCTCTGCTGGGGAGCGGAGTGAACAGGCTCAGATGTAGAGCCAGGCGGGCTGTGGTGCTGAAGGGTCCCCGTGTGCTTTGGTCGGGAGCCCGGTGTGCTGGGCTGGGGAGCCCGGTGTGCTGGGCTGTGTTGCTGGGGAGCCGTGTAGACAGGCTCTGCTGGGGAGCCGTGTGGACAGGCTCTGTTGGGGAGTGATTTGAACAGACTCTGCTTGAGAGCCAGGCGGGCTGTGGTGTTGGGGAGCCGTGTGGACAGGCTCTGCTGGGGAGTGGTTTGAACAGGCTCTGCTGGACAGCCAGGCAGGCTGTGGTGCTGGGGGGCCCCGTGTGCTGTGCTGGGGAGCCCTGTGAGCTGGGCTGGGGAGCCATGTGAGCTGGGCTTTTGTGCTGGGGAGCCGTGTAGACAGGCTCTGCTGCGGACGGGAGTGAACAGGCTCTGATGGAGAGCCAGGCGGGCTGTGGTGCTGGGCGCACCCGTGTGCTGTGCTCAGGATCCCGTTGAGCTTGGCTGGGAAGCCCGGTGTGCTGGGCTGTGGTGCAGGGGAGCAGTGTAGACAGGCTCTGCTGTGGAGTGGTTTGAACAGGCTCTGATGCAGAGCCAGGCAGGCTGTATTGCTGGGGGGCCCCGTGTGCGGTGCTCGGGAGGCCGGTGTGCTGGACTGTGGTGCTGGTGAGCCGTGTAGACAGGCTCTGCTGGGGACCCGTGTGGACAGGCTCTGTTGGGGTGTGATTTGAAGAGTCTCTGCTGGAGAGCCAGGCGGGCTGTGGTGTTGGGGGCCCCCGTGTGATGTGCTGGGGAGACCGGTGTGCTGGGCTCTGCTGCTGGGGAGCCGTTTGGAAAGGCTCTGCTGGCGAGTGGTTTGAACGGGCTCTGCTGGAGAGCCAGGCGGGCTGTGGTGCTGGGGGGCCCCGTGTGCTGTGCTGGGGAGCCCGGTGTGCTGGGCTGTGGTGCTGGCGAGCCGTGTAGACAGGCTCTGCTTGGGAGCGCTGTGAACAGGCTCTGATGGAGTGCCAGACGGGCTGTGGTGCTGGGGAGCCCGTTGAGCTGTGCTGGGGAGACCGGTGTGCTGGGCTGTGGTGCTGGGGAGCCGTGTAGACAGGCTCTGCTGGGGAGCCATTCGGGCTGTGGTGCTGGTGGGCCCCGTGTGCTGTGCTGGGGAGCCCCGTGAGCTGGGCTGGGGAGCCCGGTGTGCTGGGCTGTGGTGCTGGGGAGCCGTGTAGACAGGCTCTGCTGCGGACCGCTGTGAACAGGCTCTGATGGAAAGCCAGGCGGGCTGTGGTGCTGGGGGCCCGCGTGTGCTGTGCTGGGGAGCCCGTTGAGCATGGCGGGGGAGCCCGGTGTGCTGGGCTGTGGTGCTGGGGAGCCGTGTTGAAAGGCTCTTCTTGGGAGAGGGTTGAACAGGCTCTGATGGAGGGCCAGGCGGGCTGTGGTTTAGGGGAGCCCGGTGAGCTATGCTGAGGGCCCCCGTGTTCTGTGCTGGGGAGCCAGGTGAGCTGGGCTGGGGAGCCCGGTGAGCTTGGCTGGGGAGTCCGGTGTGCTGGGCTGTGCTGGTGGGGAGCCGTGTAGACAGGCTCTGCTGGGGAGCCGTGTAGACAGGCTCTGCTGGGGAGCCATTCGGGCTGTGGTGCTGGGGGGCCCGGTGAGCTTGGTTGGCGAGCCCGGTGTGCTGGGCTGGGGAGCCCGGTGAGCTGGGCTGGGGAGCCCCGTGTGCTTGGCTGTTGTGCTGGGGAGCCCGGTGTGCTGGGCTGTGGTGCTGAGGAACCGTGTAGACAGACTCTGCTGGGGAGCGGTGTGAACAGGCTCTAATGGAGAGCCAGGCGGGCTGTGGTGCTGGGGGGCCCCGTGTGCTGTGCTGGGGAGCCAGGTGTTCTGGGCTGTAGTGCTGGGGAGCCGTGTGGACAGGCTCTGCTGGGGAGTGGTGTGAACAGGCTCTGCTGGAGAGCCAGGCGGCCTGTGGCTCTGGGGGACCCCGTGTCCAGTGCTGGGGAGCCCGGTGTGTTGGGGTGTGGTGCCCGGGGAGCCGTGTGGACAGGCTCTGATGGGGAGCGGTGTGAACAGGCTCTGATGGAGAGCCAGGCGGGCTTTGGTGCTGGGAAGCCCCGTGTGCTGTGCTGGGGAGCACGGTGAGCTGGGCAGTGCTGCTGGTGAGCCGAGTGGACAGGCTCTGCTGGAGAGCCTGGCGGGCTGTGGTGCTGGGGGCCCCCGTGTGCTGTGCTGTGGAGCCCGCTGAGCTGGGCAGTGCTGCTGGGGAGCCGTGCATACTGGCTCTTCTGGCGAGCTGTGTGAACAGGCTCTGCTGGAGAGCCAGCCAAGCTGTGGTGCTGGGGTGCCCCGTGTGCTGTGCTGGGGAGCCCGGTGAGCTGGGCTGGGGAGCCCAGTGTGCTGGGCTGTGGTGCTTGGGAGCCGTGTGGACTCGCTCTGCTGGGGAGTGGTTTGAACAGGCTCTGATGGAGAGCCAGGCGGGCTGTGGTGATGGGGGGGACCGTGTGCTGTCTTGGGGAGCCCGTTGAGCTGGGCTGGGGAGCCCAGTGTACTGGGCTGTGGTGCTGGGGAGCCGTGTGGACACGCTCTCTTGGGGAGTGGTTTGAACAGGCTCTGATGGAGAGCCAGGAGGGCTGTGGTGCTGGGGGGCCCCGTGTGCTGTGCTGGGGAGCCCGGCGAGCTGGGCAGAGGAGCCCGGTGTGCTGGGCGGTGCTGCTGGGGAGCCGTGTAGACAGGCTCTGCTGGGGAGCTTTGTGAACAGGCTCTGCTGGAGAGCCAGGCGGGCTGTGGTGTTGGGGAGCCGTGTGGACAGGCTCTGCTGGGGAGTGGTTTGAACAGGCTCTGCTGGAGAGCCAGGCCGGCTGTGGTGCTGGGGGGCCCCGTGTGCTGTGCTGGGGAGCCCGGTGAGCTGGGCTGGGAAGCCCGGTGTGCTTCGCTTTTGTGCTGGGGAGCCGTGTAGACAGGCTCTGCTGCGGAGGGGTGTGAACAGGCCCTGATGGAGAGCCAGGCGGGCTGTGGTGCTGGGGGCCCTCGTGT
Organism: Dascyllus trimaculatus; assembly: GCA_024666655.1. Lineage (NCBI taxonomy): Eukaryota > Metazoa > Chordata > Actinopteri > Pomacentridae > Dascyllus > Dascyllus trimaculatus. The sequence continues at coordinate 13,328 of JAMOIN010000578.1, forward strand.
GCTGTGCTGGGGAGCCCGTATACCTGGGCTGGGGAGCCCGGTGTACTGGGCTGTGGTGCTGGGGAGCCGAGTGGACAGGCTCTGTTGGGGAGTGGTTTGAACAAGCTCTGCTGGAGAGCTAGGCGGGCTGTGGTGCTAGGGGCCCCCGTGCGCTGTGCTGGGGGCCCCCGTGTGCTGTGCTGGGGGCCCCCGTGTGCTGTGCTGGGGAGCCCGGTGTGCTGGGCTGTGCTGCTGGGGAGCCGTGTGGACAGGGACTGCTGGGGAGTGGTTTGAACAGGCTCTGCTGGGGAGCCCGGCGAGTTGTGGTGCTGGGCGCCGTGTGGAAAGGCTCTGCCTGGGAGAGGGTTGAACAAGCTCTGATGGAGAGCCAGGCGGGCTGTGGTTCAGGGGAGCCCGGTGAGCTGTGCTGGGGGCCCCCGTGTGCTGTGCTGGGGAGCCGGGTGAGTAGGGCTGGGGAGCCCGGTGTGCTGGGCTTTGGTGCTGGGGAGCAGCGTGGAAAGGCTCTTCTGGGGAGCGGTGTGAACAGGCTCTGATGGAGCACCAGGCGGGCTGTGGTGATGGGGGGCCCCGTGTGCTGGGCTGGGGAGCACGGTGTGCTGGGCTGTGCTGCTGGGGAGCCATGTGGACAGGCTCTGCTGGGGAGTGGTTTGAACAGGCTCTGATTGAGAGCCAGGCGGGCTGTGTTGCTGGGGGCCCCCATGTGCTGTGCTGGGGATCCCGGTGTGCTGGGCTGTGGTGCTGGGGAGCCGTGTGGACAGGCTCTGCTGAGGAGAGTTTTGTACAGGCTCTGATGGAGAGCCAGGCGGGCTGTTGTGCTGGGAAGCCCCGTGTGCTGTGCTGGGGGGGCCCGTGTGCTGTGCTGGGGAGCCCGTTGAGCCTGGCTGGGGAGCCCGGTGTGCTGGGCTGTGGTGCTGGGGAGCCGTGTGGACAGGCTCTGCTGGGGAGCGGTGTGAACAGGCCATGATGGAGAGTTAGGCGGGATGTGGTGCTGGTGGCCCCCGTGTGCTGTGCTGGGGAGCCCGGTGAGCTTGGCCGGGGAGCCCGCTGTGCTAGGCTGTGCTGCTGGGGAGCCGTGTGGACAAGGACTGCTGGGGAGTGGTTTGAACAGGCTCTACTGGGGAGCCAGGCTGGCTGTGGTGCTGGGGGGCCCCGTGTGCTGTGCTCGGTAGCCCGGTGAGCTGGGCTTCGGAGCCCAGTGTGCTGGTCTGTGGTGCTGGGAAGCCGTGTGGACAGGCTCTGCTGGGGAGAGGGTTGAACAGGCTCTGATGGAGAGCCAGGCGGGCTGTTGTTCTGGGAAGCCCCGTGTGCTGTGCTGGGGGGGCCCGTGTGCTGTGCTGGGGAGCCCGGTCAGCTAGGCTGGGGAGCCCGGTGTGCCGGGCTGTTCTGCTGGGGAGCCGTGTGGACAGGCTCTGCTGGGGAGCCGTGTGGACAGGCTCTGATGGAGAGCAAGGCGGGCTGTGGTGCTCGGGGGCCCCGTGTGCTGTGCTGGGGAGCCGGTTGAGGTGGGCAGGGGAACCCGGTGTGCTGGGCTGTGGTGCTGGGGAGCCGTGTAGACAGGCTCTGCTGGGGAGCCATTCGGGCTGTGGTGCTGGGAGGCCCCGTCTGCTGTGCTGGGGAGCCCGGTGTGCTGGGCTGGGGAGCCCCGTGTGCTGGGCTGTGGTGCTGGGGAGCCCGGGGTGCTGGGCTTTGGTGATGGGGAGCCGTGTAGACAGGCTCTGCTGCGGAGCGGTGTGAAAAGGCTCTGATGGAGAGCAAGGCGGGCTGTGGTGCTGGGGGCCCCCGTTTCCTGTGCTCGGTAGCCCGGTGTGCTGGGCTGCGGAGCCCAGTGTGCTGGGCTGAGCTGCTGGCGTGCCGTGTGGAGAGGGTCTGCTGCGAAGCGGCGTGAAACGGCTCTGATGGAGAGCCAGGCGGGCTGTGGTTCTGGGGGCCCCCGTGTGCTGTGCTGGGGAGCCCGGTGTTCTGGGCTGTACTGCTGGGGAGCCGTGTAGACAGGCTCTGCTGGGGAGCGGTGTGAACAGGCTCTGCTGGAGAGCAACGCGGGCTGTGGTGCTGGGGGGCCCCGTGTGCTGTGCTGGGGAGCGCGTTGAGCTGGGCTGGGGAGTCCGGTGTGCTGGGCTGTGGTGCTGGGTTGCCGTGTGGACAGGCTCTGCTGGGGAGTGGTTTCAACAGGCTCTGATGGAGAACCAGGCGGGCTGTGGTGTTGGGGGCCCCCGTGTGCTGTGCTGGGGAGCCTGGTGAGCTGGGCTGGGGAGCCCGGTGTGCTGGGCTGTGGTGCTGGGGAGCCCGGTGTGCTGGGCTGTGCTGCTGGGGAACCGTGTGGACAGTCTCTGCTGGGGAGAGGTTTGAACAGGCTCTGATGGAGAGCCAGGTGGGCTGTGGTGCTGGGAAGCCCCGTGTGCTGTGCTAGGGGGCCCCGTGTGCTGTGCTGGGGAGCCCGTTGAGCTGGGCTGGGGAGCCCGGTGTGCTGGGCTGTTGTGCTTGGGAGGCATGTGGACAGGCTCTGCTGGGGAGTGGTTTGAACAGGCTCTAGTGGGGGGCGAAGTGAACAGGCTCTGATGGAGAGCCAGGCGGGCAGTGGTGCTTGGAAGCCCCGTGTGCTGTGCTGGGGAGCCCGTTGAGCTGGGCTGGGGAGCCCGGTGTTCTGGGCTGTGCTGCTGGGGAGCCGTGTGGACAGGTTGTGCTGCGGAGCCCTGTGAAATGGCTCTGATGGAGAGCCAGGCAGGCTGTGGTGCTGGGGGGCCCCGTGTGCTGTGCTGGGGGGCATGGTGAGCTTGGCTGCGGTGCCCGGTGTGCTGGGCTGTGGTGCTGGGGAGCCGTGCAGACAGGCTCTGCTGGGGAGCGGTGTGAACAGGCTCTGCTGGGGAGCGGTGTGAACTGGCTCTGATGGAGAGCCAGGAGGGCTGTGGTGCTGGGGGCCCCCGTGTGCTGTGCTGGGGAGCCCTGTGAGCTGGGCTTAGGAGCTCGGTGTTCTGGGCTGTGGTGCTGGGGAGCCGTGTGGACAGGCTCTGCTGGGGAGTGGTTTCAATAGGCTCTGCTGGGGAGTGGTGTGAACAGGCCATGATGGAGAGCCAGGCGGGATGTGGTGCTGCTGGCCCCCGTGTGCTGTGCTGGGGAGCCCGGTGTGCTGGGCTGTGCTGCTTGGGAGCCGTGTGGACAGGCTCTGCTGGGGAGCGGTGTGAACAGGCTCTGATGGAGAGCCAGGCGGGCTGTAGTGCTGGGGGCCCCCGTGTGCTGTGCTGGGGAGCCCGGTGTGCTGGGCTGGGGAGCCCGGTGTGCTGGGCTGTGCTGCTGGGGAGCCGTGTGGACAGGCTCTGCAAGGGAGCGGTGTGAACAGGCTCTGATGGAGAGCCAGGCGGGCTGTGGTGCTGGGGGCCCCCGTGTGCTGTGCTGGGGAGCCCGGTGAGCTGTGCTGTGCTGCTGGGGAGCCATGTGGACATGCTCTGCTGGGGAGCGGTGTGAAAAGGCTCTGATGGAGAGCCAGGCGGGCTGTAGTGCTGGGGGCCCCCGTGTGCTGTGCTGGGGAGCCCCATGAGCTGGGCTGGGGAGCCCGGTGTGCTGGGCTGTGGTCCTAGGGAGCCGTGTGGACAGGCTCTGCTGGGGAGCGGTATGAAATGGCTCTGATGGAGAGCCAGGCGGGCTGTGGTGCCGGGGGGCCCCTTGTGCTGTACTGGGGAGCCCGTTGAGCTGGGCTTCGGAGCCCGGTGTGCTGGGCTGTGCTGCTGGGCAGCTGTGTGTACAGGCTCTGCTGGGGATTGGTTTGAACAGGCTCTGCTGGAGAGCCAGGTGGGCTGTGGTGCTGAGGGGCCCTGTGTTCTGTGCTGGGGAGCCCGGTGAGCTGGGCTGGGGAGCCCGATGTGCTGGGCTGTGCTGCTGGGGAGCCGTGTGGACAGGCTCTGCTGGGGAGCGCTGTGAACAGGCTCTGATGGAGAGCCAGGCGGGCTGTAGTGCTGGGGGCCCCGTGTGCTGTGCTGGGGAGCCCGGTGTGCTGGGCTGGGGAGCCCGGTGTGCTGGGCTGTGCTGCTGGGGAGCCGTGTAGACAGGCTCTGCTGGGGAGCGGTGTGAAAAGGGTCTGCTGGAGAGCAAGGTGGGCTGTGGTGCTGGGGGCCCCCGTGTGCTGTGCTGGGGAGCCCGGTGGGGTGGGCTGAGCTGCGGTGTGCTGGGCTGTGGTGCTGGGGAGCCGTGTAGAGAGGCTCTGCTGGGAAGCGGTGTGAACAGGCTCTGCTGGACAGCCAGGCGGGCTGTGGTGCTGGGGGCCCCCGTGTGCTGTGCTGGGGAACCCAGCGTGCTGGGCTGTGCTGCTGGGGAGCCGTGTGGACAGGCTCTGCTTGGGATTGGTTTGAACAGGCCCTGATGGAGAGCCAGGTGGGCTGTGGTGTTGGAGGCCCCCATGTGCTGTGCTGGGGAGCCCGGTGAGCTGGGCCGGGGAGCCCGGTGTGCTGGGCTGTGCTGCTGGGGAGCCCTGTGGACAGGCTCTGCAGGGGAGTGGTTTGAACAGGCTCTGCTGGAGAGCCAGGCGGGTTGTGGTGCTGGGGGCCCCCGTGTGCTGTGCTGGGGAGTCCGGTGAGCTGGGCTGGGGAGCCCGGTGTGCTGGGCTGTGCTTCTGGGGAGCCGTGTGGAGAGGCTCTGCTGGGGAGTGGTTTGAACAGGCTCTGCTGGAGAGCCAGGCGGGCTGTGGTGCTGAGGGGCCCCGTGTGCTGTGCTGGGGAACCCGGCGTGCTGGGCTGTGGTGCTGGGGAGCCGTGTGGACAGGCTCTGCTGGGGAGCGGTGTGAACTGGCCCTGCTTGAGAGCCAGGCGGGCTGTGGTGCTGGGAGGCCCCGTTTGCTGTGCTGGGGAGCCCGGTGAGCTGGGCGGGGGAGCTCGGTGTGCTGGGCTGTGGTGCCGTGGAGCCGTGCAGACAGGCTCTACTGGGGAGCGGTGTGAACAGGCCCTGATGGAGAGCGAGGTGGGCTGTGGTGTTGGGGGCCCCCATGTGCTGTGCTGGGGAGCCCGGTGAGCTGGGCCGGGGAGCCCGGTGTGCTGGGCTGTGCTGCTGGGGGGCCCTGTGGACAGACTCTGCTGGGGAGTGGTTTGAACAGGCTCTGCTGGAGAGTGGGTTGAACAGGCTCTGCTGGAGAGCCAGGCGGGCTGTGGTGTTGGGGGCCCCCATGTGCTGTGCTTGGGAGCCCGGTGAGCTGTGCTGGGGAGCCCGGTGTGCTGGGCTGTGCTGCTGGGTAGCCGTGTGGACAGGCTCTGCCTGGGAGCGGTGTGTAAAGGCCCTGATGGAGAGCCAGGCGGGCTGTGGTGCTGGGGGCCCCCGTGTGCTGTGCTAGGGGAGCCCGGTGAGCTGGGCTGGGGAGCCCGGTGTGCTGGGCTGTGCTGCTGGGGAGCCGTGTAGACAGGCTCTTCTGGGGAGCGGTGTGAACAGGCTCTGCTGGAGAGCCAGGCGGGCTGTGCTGCGGTGTGCTGGGCTGTGCTGCTGGGGAGCCTTTAGACAGGCTCTGGTGACGATTGGTTTGAACAGGCTCTGCTGGAGAGCCAGGCTGGCTGTGGTGCTGGTGGCCCCCGTGTGCTGTGCTGGGGAGCCCGGTGAGCTGGGCTGGGGAGCCCGGTGTGCTGGGCTGTTGTGCTGGGGAGCCGTGTAGACAGGCTCTGCTGGGGAGCGGTGTGAACAGGCTCTGATGGAAATCCAGGGGTGCTGTGGTGTTGGGGGCCCCCGTGTGCTGTGCTGGGGAGCCCGGTGAGCTGGCTGGGGAGCCCGGTGTGCTGGGCTGGGGAGTCCGGTGTGCTGGGCTGTGCTGCTGGGGAGGCGTGTGGACAGGCTCTGCTGGGGAGTGGTTTGAACATGCTCTGCTGGAGAGCCAGGCGGGCTGTGGTGCTGGGGGGCCCCGTGTGCTGGGCTGTGGAGTCCGGTGAGCTGGGCTGGGGAGCCCGGTGTGCTGGGCTGTGGTGCTGGGGAGCCGTGTAGAAAGGCTCTGCTGCGGAGCGGTATGAACAGGCTCTGATGGAGAGCCAGGTAGGCTGTGGTGCTGGGGGCCCCCGTGTGCTGTTTTGGGGGGCCCGGTGAGCTGGGCTGGGGAGCCCGGTGTGCTGGGCTGTGGTGCTGGGGGGCCCCGTGTGCTGTGCTGGGGAGCCCGTTGAGCTGGGCTGGGGAGCCCGGTGTGCTGGGCTGTGGTGCTGGTCTAACGCTTTTTGGGCTGGCGGTTGACTACGGCTACCAGAGCGGCTACAGAAGACTGTTCTTTTAAGGAGCCTGAATTTTTGAATGAACACCAAGGCAGCAGTGTAGTTGAGTGTGTGTATTTACAAAAAAATAAATTTACAAAAACCAATCAATACAACCAATATACAACTCCAGTAAGGGGGAAAAAAATTGTCCACAATAAATCAAAGGTTCATGTCAAATCCTTTAAATCCAAGCAGGTTTGTCCATAGGGTGTGAGTTTCTGACTTGTCCTACCAGTAGTGGGTCTAGCTCGCCATTGGAGTTGAGAGGTATGAATGAAAGTCCATCAGGAAGAACTCCAAAATTTATCCGGGGTAAAAAAAACCTGACCTGGAAGGTCAAAAATACACATAAGTACTGCATTTCAAATAGTCAAGTCAGTATCAAAATAAAATCAATGTATGCATAAACATACAAGCTAAATAAAATGCATTCAAATACATACATACACTAATTTTTTAATTAATTAATTGTCACTAATAAATTAAAGTTACAATAATACCAAAAAAAATAACACCTTAATCTAGTACAGCAGTACCACATCAATATTCATAATCAAAATCAACATCAGTCAACCTTTTGTAATTTATCAAACTATTCAATATTGAATTTCAACTTTTTAAAACAGGGTTTCAATTATTGCGCAATATTTATTCATTCAAATCCGTAGCTACGTTTACATCAAAGCAAATGGTGACCAAACCTCATAGCCTTTGTAGCGCCAATCACAAAAAGTAATGGAACTGCTCGAAACAAAAATAACGCTCCAAATTACCTGAGCGAGTAATTAAAATAGCATAACACATACAATTCGGCTGTTTCCATTTTAAACAAAAATCATCGGTTACCTTTAAAATGAATATTAAAGCTTCGCTTCAACGCTCGGCCGACAGGAAATCTGCGGAGTTCCCCTGACGGAGTATTGAACAGGATTTGGTCAATGCCGATTCTAGCAAAACAGTGTGTAAATAACAGTTCTATGGTTTCATTACTTGAAACTTGTCGGTAATCTGAAATTTGTCAGGAAAGAACTCACCTTTGACTGGCATTGATTGATTTTCCGATGATCATTAATTCGGTCAATTTTTTGTGACGCTGATGCATGCCACAGCCACAGTGGAGACGGAGAAGAAGTGAACCCTTGTGACCCCTAATTTATAGGAAGTTTAGAAAGGGCCCGCAAAATGAATAAATAAATAAATAAATAACTAAATGTGGGTTACAGGTTCCCCCCCTAAACTCATGTACGGCCTCGTACATGCAGGTGGCTGGCAGCGTACAGGATCTTCACAAGGAGCAGTGATCAGAGGAGTCTCCTCAAGTTGTAATGCAGAGGTAAACATAGTGCTGAGCCCTTGAAACAGAGACTGAATACTCTGCAGGAACGGATGCCCAGGCTTGGAATACTGCAGGCGAGTGGGAGGCCGTCGTATTCTAGCAGGGCGGCGGGCTGGCAGTTCAGATTCTGGGCTGGAGAGTTCAGGTGCAGTGGATGGTTCCAAATCACTTGAGATGCTGACTGGTTCTGGAGAGACTTCAGGTTCTGGCTGAGAGGAGGCGTTTTCCTCTGGTGGGTCCGAGTCAACAGCAGGATCTGAGTCAATTTCCTCTGGGTGTTCTGCATCCTCATCCAGCTCAATCGATTCAAGTTCAGGTTCAAGATCAGCAATGGGTTTGGGTTCCGACTCCATTCCCCCTTCAACTCCAACAGGTTTCTCTTCAGTAACGTGCTGTGGACGCTGGCCAGGCGGAACCACAGGAACTGGAACAACTGCAGGCACTGGAACAGGTAAGTCAAGTTGTGAATCGGGCAGGATTGGAACCAAAGTTATCAGGTAAATGAGGTGTAAAGAATTCTTGCAGATCAGGGTCTTCAGGATCGGGAAGGTCTGAGCTTCCTGAAGTCACTGGAGTCGATGACGTCATTGATGTTGGTTTCGGTTTGTCTGAGTTGCTGGCTGGTGACAAGTAGCCACAAGGCAGCAGCAGATCACGGTGGAGGGTTCTGATGGGACTGTCTTTGGTTTCTGGCTTGACTGTGTACACTGGAAGAGTACCGGCTTTCTTCTGGACGATATACACATCTGGCTCCCATCGGTCTGCGATCTTGTGCTTACCTCGTAGTCTGACATTTCTGACCAGAACTCTATCTCCAACAGAGAGATCTGAGGCAGTGACTTGCTTGTCGAATCTGAGCTTGTTCCACCCCATAACCTTTGCTGAGTTCTCAGTTGCAATCTTGTAACTTTCTTCAAGATGTGACTTTAGTTTTTCAACATACTGTGAATGAGATGTAGACATTTTCTTTGACACAGGAAGTCCAAAAGCAAGATCAACAGGAAGGCGTGGTTGTCGACCAAACATCAGTTCATATGGTGAGTAACCAGTGACGTCATTTCGAGTACAGTTGTAGGCGTGTACCAGTGGCTTGATGAAATCTCTCCAGTGAGCTTTGTCTTGTTCTTGTAGAGTGCCCAACATGTTCAGGAGTGTTCGGTTGAACCGTTCGACAGGGTTGCCACGTGGATGGTAAGGTGTGGTCCTGATTTTGTGGATTCCAGCCATCTGACAGAGCTCTTTGATGGTGTACGATTCAAAGTCACGCCCTTGATCACTGTGGAGTCGCTCTGGTATTCCATAGTGGACCAGGTTATTGTCCCATAGGGCTTTTGCCACTGTCTTGGCTTTTTGATTCGGGGTTGGCACGGCTACGGCGTACTTTGTGAAGTGATCTGTAATGACAAGAACATCTTTGGTGTTACTCCCATCTGGTTCCAGTGACAAGAAATCCATGCAGACGAGCTCGAGCGGTCGTGATGTTTTAATGTTGATAAGAGGTGCAGCTTTTTCTGGTTGTGCTTTCCTCCGGATGCATCTCTCACATGTCTTCACTTTATGGCAGACATCTGCTGACATTCGTGGCCAGAAGAACCGTGATCTGACAAGATCCAGTGTTCTCTCTGTGCCCAAATGACCCATTTGATCATGCAGCTGGAAGAGGACCTCAGACCGACACTCCTCTGGAAGGACGAGTTGGTAAGTAGGCTCACCTCCGATGTTCCTCCTCCTAACGAGAACATTATTATGGAGCTCCAGACGTGTAAGCTCTCGCAGGAGTAATGGCAGATCAGGGAGATGTTCCCGCAGAGATGGTGGCAGAGTTTCTCCTCTCTCCAGTTGGGCAATGACATGCTGGATGACTGGATCAGCTTGCTGTTTAGCGGCAATCTCAGCATCAGAGAAGGATGGCACAACAGGTGAAGAGAACTGCAGATCATTTACAAAACTGTCCGGCAGGCTGTCAGTGTTGATGGAAAGCGTTTGCACAAGAGCAGCGACTTGATCACAGGCAGGTGAGCTGTACACCAGTTGTCTGTCACATACTGCTTGGACCGAGTGCTGGTCAATAGATACACAGGTTGGGTCTTCCAGATGTTGTTCTGTGAATCTCAGTATTCTCTCTCTTTCCTTTTGAAACATGGCGTCCTCCATTTGCTCAGTGTGGGGTCGCCGAGAGAGTCCATCGGCATCAGCGTTCAACTTCCCAGCTTGGTAGATGATCTTAAAGGTGAAAGTTGAAAGAGCTGAAAGCCACCTGTAGCTTGTAGCATCTAATTTTGCAGAAGTTAGCAAATATGTTAATGGATTGCTGTCTGTGACCACAGTGAAAATAGATCCATACAAATAGTCATGGAACTTCTCGGTCACTGCCCATTTGAGCGCCAAAAACTCGAGTTTATGGGCAGAGTATCGACTTTCACTGTGTGACAGGCCTCTGCTGGCGTATGCAACCACTCTGTTTCGTCCATCATGTTCTTGGTATAAAACAGCGCCAAGACCAGTAGAGCTAGCATCCGTGTGCAGGACGTAGGGTTTTCTTGGATCTGCAAAAGCGAGGACTGGGGCTGTAGTGAGCTTCTGAATGATCTCTTCAAAGGCTTGCTGGCAAGCAGGAGTCCAACGAGCAGCAAAAGGTTCTTTTGGGTTCAGGTAGTGCTGTGCTCTGCCCCCATTCTTGGACCTTTTCTGGCTGGGTGGATATGCAGATGTTAACTCATTGAGGGGTCTGGCAATTGAGGAGTACCCCTGCACGAACCGCCGGTAATACCCTGAGAATCCAAGGAATGACCTGAGCTCTTTAAGATTTTGAGGGACTGGCCAAGTTGTTAAAGTGGCAATCTTGTCTGGGTCTGTTTCCACACCATCCCTCGAAACCACATGCCCAAGGTAGCGAACAGATGTTTGAAAGAAGACACATTTCTCGACTGATAGCTTCAATCCAAACTCCTTCAGGCGTTGGAGGACTTTCATCAGCCGTTCCTCATGTTCCTCCAGAGTTGGTGCAAACACTATGAGATCGTCTATGAACACGAGTGCTTCTTTCAGGTTCATATCTCCCATGCACCGTTCCATGAGACGTTGGAATGTACTGGGAGCATTAGTCACCCCTTGAGGCATGCGGTTGAATTCATAAAATCCATGAGGACATACGAATGCGGTTTTACTCTTGTCACTTTCCTCCATCTCTATCTGGTAGTACCCAGATTTCAGATCCAATGTCGAGAACCATGTGGAGCCAGAGAGTGCCGAAAAGGTGTCCTCTAGTTTTGGTAACGCATACGCATCCCTGATGGTCTGTGCGTTCAACCTCCTGTAATCGATACAGAGCCTCACTGTGCCATTTTTCTTTCGCACCACAACTATGGGAGAAGCAAAAGGTGAACTGGATTCCCGTATAACACCAGATTGCAACAGTTCTTGAATGTGCAGGCGAACAGCATCCACATCTTGAGGGTGTATCGGTCTTGGTCGTTGCTTGAAAGCAGTTGGGTCAGACAGTTTGATTTCATGCTTGACCTTATCCGTGCGACCAAAATCAAGATCGTGCTTGGCAAACACTTCTGGGATACTGTCGAGCATGGTAGTTACACGTTGCTTCCATTCCATTGAGAGTGGTGAATCTCCAAAGTTGTAGTTCAACTTGGTCTGATTTGGCTCTGTAGAGGCAGAAGGTTGAGGCACTCTTTGCTCTTCATGGAGGATGGTCTGAATGGCACTTAACTCGGCAATGGCTGCTCTGGCAGGAATTACAATGTCATGGTCAGAGTCATTAGTAATTACCACTGGCAGAGGGCCAGGTTGGATAGGAGGTAAATTAACAAGAGCAGATTTTACCATTAAACCACCGGGCAGGGAGAAGGATGTCGGGTGTTGAATGACCACTTCTTTCACACCTTGCAGAAAGGGACAGATAGCAAGAGCGTCCAGCACAACAGTCATCCGAGCAGGAATAGTCTGTGGGATAGTGGACTGCATCTTGACAATGCCATGGTAATCATCAGTGGTTAACCTGCGTCGTATCTCCAAAATCTTGTGCACTGCTCTGTATCCAAATGGCACAGGATGAAAATCAGACTGTGACTGACAGTGCTGGTCGTAGACGACATCTAGAGTGTTGGTGCCAATCAAAACAGAGGGCTGTGAAGGTCGCAGGTCAGGAATAACCAAGGCAAGGGTGTCAATGTCCATTTCTTCTCCTATGAACTCCGGCGGAAAAGTCAGACTGAGTTCCACATATCCGATGTATGGCACGCGCTGCCCATTTGCGCCCTCTACCTCCAGAAGATCATTTAATGGCTTTATTTCATGGTCTGACAGGTAGGTGTTGTAGAAAGAATGTGAAACTGAGGTGACTTAGGAACCTGTGTCGAAAAGGCAATGGAAGTTGGTGCCTTTAATTTTTGCTTCACCGGTGCTTCTTGTACCCACTAGTCCCTTTGGCAATGGGGGTTGTGGTGATAGGTGCTTGGTGTGGGGACACTCATGGATCGCAGCTCCCACTTGTCCCTCCGTAGAAGCTGCTTCTAGTTTGATGGCTTCTTGTTTTCCCAGGTTTGCTGCTGGCGTCTTAGCTGGCGGCGTTTTTCTTCGACCAGGCTAGGCTTCGACTGAGTGGAACAGTTGGGAGAGATGTGGCCATCTTGTCCGCACTTGAAACAAAACCAGGGCTTTGGCTTGCTGGTTGCGTGGCCAGATTTTGGTTTTTGCTTATTCTGCTGATGCTCCTGTTTAGCAGAGGTGGAATTCTTTGACAGCAGGGCGGACATTTGGCTCTGAAGTTTCAACATTTGCTTCCTCAGGTCTTCAATAGCACTTACATCTGAGGAATGGCCACATGAACATGCACTGGTGCTCTGAGTTTGAAGGTTAGCACGGTGCTTGACCGTTGGGATGTGCTTCTTCATCAGTGTTTCTTTTGCTAACTGCCTGTCTTCTTCTGTTCTCAGCATGAATAACAGTTCTGAGAACAGTGGGGGTTGGTCTTTTTTCTGTTCTAATTGTAGTTTGTTTATGACTGTGTTGTCCCAGCAACCTCTGCAAAATTGCTTTAGCAGGTATTTGTTTGTTTCAACTGCTGGAACCCCACCGCGCTTCACCACTGTGCTGAGAGTAAGCTGGAGCCTCTGCAGATATGCAGATGGTCGTTCCCCATGGTCTTGAAGAGTATTAAGAAATTTGGCAAATAACTCTTCTCCTTCTTCAACAGTGGCATAAGCAGAATCAAGAACATGCAGAAAAGTAGCAGGCAATGCATTAGGTCCCAAACTCTTCACCAGGTCAGTAGCTGGGGGAAGCAAGCTTTCCAGAATACGTCTTGTGATATGTACTGGTGCAAGGCTTGGATCTGCATTCAAAAGCTCAATTTGAGACCTCCAAGAATCATAATCTGCTTCATGTTGTGGTTTTGGAAGCTTCCCTGAGAAGGTGCGTAGTCGGAGTGGAGACAGAGGTTGTATATTTACATCATCTCTGCGCACTATATGTTCAACTACAATTCTCTGTACCTCAGGGGGGTTCAAGTCATTTCCAGAGAGCGAAATTCTCGGTCCTAGATTTACAGATGGATTTGGCTGAGGTTGAGGCTCTTGCTGGTCAGTGGAGGAATGACCCGCTTGCTGTGAGGATATTCCCTCAACAGTGTCCTCCTCTTCATACTCACCTTCAGGCTCTCCTCCAGCAGCCGCCATTCCCAAATGTGCACTTACTTGGTCAAAGATTCCCTTCAAAACGCTGTCCAAGGACTGGCCACTCTGCCGGGAAAGACGCCTCAGTACTTGGAGGTAGTCAAGGGAAGGGGTAGACTCCACTCTGACTGTGGCAGCATGGTCACTCGGAATTAATGATGATAGTCTTTATTCGGTTACAAACACATAAGTTGCATACATATTTGCATACAAAAATATAGACAAAAAAAGGTAACCGAAAAGGTGTAGGCTGAAGCCACGGCTTATTACGCCTACCCTACTTCTAACATAAGAATGTATCTACCGCTCCATAATACAACAAATAATTCTTTAAAACATTTGCTTATTTTTACATACATAAGCATACTTAAATTCCGTTTATTTCTCTGACTAATAACTAAATAACTAGGAATAAGCTTCCTCCTCATATTTTTTAAAAATTAAAGTTTTAAACTGTTTTTTGAAATAATTAACAGAATTGCTTCTCTTAAGATCATCAGTGAGACCATTCCACAAATTAACTCCTTTAATAGCAATAGTGTTCATCCTGATATTTGTTCTGACCAATTGTTTTTTAAATATTTTCTCTCCTCTCAAATTGTATTTACATTCCCTGTCTTCAAACAAGCACAATATGTGTATTGGCAACATTTTCCTATTGACTTTATACATAAGCACAGCTGTGTTAAGATTGACTAAGTCATAAAATTTCAGCGCTTTAAATTTACTGAATATTGCGTTTGTTGGCTCATTATATGGTGAATGATTAACTATCCTAATGGCCTTTTTTTGTAAAATAAAAATAGGTTTTGTATTTGAAGTGTAAGCATGCCCCCAAATTTCAATACAGTATGTAATATATGGTACAATGAGAGAACAATATAAAGTATATAGACTGTTTTTGTTTAGAAAGTACTTGGTTTTATGTAAAATAGCTAAGGTTTTTGACAGTTTTGCTTGAACATGGGCAATATGTGGTTTCCAGGATAACTTATGATCTAATATAATTCCAAGAAATGTATTTTCATTTACTCTTTCCAGTACCACATCATCAATCTTTAGTTCAATATTGGCTTTGATTTGTTGAGTACTAAATATTATATATTTTGTTTTGCTTACATTAAAAGACAATTTATTTTGATCAAACCACTGCTTAATTCTTGATAATTCTATTGTTACATCTGTAATAAGTTGGTGAAGATTATCGCCAGATACATACAAAGTGGTGTCATCAGCAAATAAAACACAGTTTAACAGATCAGAAACTTTACAAATATCATTTACGTATAGGATAAATAACTTGGGACCTAGCAGAGAACCTTGGGGAACCCCCCATGTTACTCTGCGCATTTCTGATTGTTGATCATTAAATTGAACATACTGATACCTATTATCAAGATAGCTTTCTAACCATGAATAAGCAAGTCCTCGAAAGCCATATTTCTCTAATTTATTTAATAATATTTTATGATTTATGGTATCAAAAGCTTTCTTGAGGTCGACGAAAACGCCTAATGTAAATATCTTATTATCTAATGCAGATGCAATGTAATCAACTAATTTTATAACTGCCATTGAAGTTGATCGGCCACTCCTAAAACCATATTGTTCTTCGTTTAATATCATGTGTTTTTCTAAAAAGCTATTGAGTCTATTAAGAAATAATTTCTCTAGAATTTTTGAAAATTGTGATAATAATGAAATGGGTCTGTAGTTTGAGAATAAATGACAATCACCGCTCTTGTGGATTGGAATAACTTTAGCAATTTTCATTTGGTTTGGAAACAAACCGGATTTAAAGGATAGATTAAAAATATAAGTCAGTGGTTCTACTATTAAATTGATAATGTTTTTTGTTAAGTTCATGTCAATGTCAGTCCAATCAGTTGACCTTTTATTTTTGAAACCCTTCACTATCTCAAGTACTTCATTTTGATTAATATCAGATACAAACATGGATGGTACATTTCTACTGATGTTGTCAAAATTGTCCCTATTAGTGCTTTTGATGTCACTTGCGATCTTGTGACCTACATTAGCAAAATAGTCATTAAATCCATTTGCTATATCCGTAGGATTTTGAATCAGAACTTCATTATCATTTCTGAAATAACTAGGACACTCCTGCTTGTTATTTGTTTTTTTAATTATTTTGTTGAGTACTTTCCAAGTTCCTTGCATGTTTTGTCTTTGTTGTTCTAAGAGATTATAATAATATTCTTTTTTACTTTTTCTAATAATACTTACTAGTTTGTTTTTATATTTTTTGTAAGCATCTTCGGACTCTTTTGTCCTGTATTTAAGAAATCTCCCATATAATAAGTTTTTCTTTTTGCATGCATTTTCAATGCCTCTGGTTATCCATGGCTTTTTTCTTGACTTGCTGTCATTTATTTTTATTTTGGTCACTGGACAATTAATGTTGTACAGTTTAGTAAATGTGTTCAGAAAAGCATCATAAGCCTCATTTGCATCAGTGTTTTCATACACTTCACACCAGTTTTGGCTATGGAGGTCCCTCTTGAGTAATTCAATATTTTTTGCAGTGCAAAGTCTTATAGGTTTGTAAATAGCCTGCGGTTCCTTCCTTCTTTCAAAAAATTTTGGAAAGACAGCAAATACAGGCAAATGATCGCTTATATCGCTGATTAATAAACCCCCAACAATTTTTTTCTCTAATCCGTTTGTGAAAATATTGTCTATCAATGTTGCAGTTTCTGTTGTAATTCTGCTTGGCTTGTCAATCACTGGACATAAATTATAGCTGTACATTGTATTGATGAACTCTGAAGTACTTTTAAGGGCCAGTGGGTTTGCAATGTCAATATTAAAATCTCCACAAACAATTTTTACTTTGTCAGAGCTTATCATGTTTAGCTGTTCTGCAATTTTTTCATTGAATGTAAATACATTTGTTCCTGGTGGTCTATATACACAGGAAACAATTACATTTTTGGAATTTTCTATTTCAATTTCCACGGTTACACATTCTAAAACATTTTCTATGTTGTATGACACATTTTGTAAAATTTTGCTTCTTAATGATTGGTCTATATACAGAGCAACTCCTCCGCCCTTTTTATTATTTCTATTTGTTGTGTACAACTCATAGCCTTCAAGTCCTACTTCTCCCAATTTACCATCATCAAGCCATGTCTCAGATATTGCAATCACAGAAAATTTTTTAAAAGATTTCAGAATTTTTTTAATTGCTGTATAGTTTTTGAATAAACTTCTACTATTAAAATGTATGACTGAAAGAGCCTCTTGCATTTCTACACCCTTACTAAATTCATCATCTGAATAATAATTACAGGTTATGTCAAGATTACTATAGTAGTGGATGTCTGGATCAATGTCATTTTCAAAGTCATACATCTTTGGTTCAATGTGATCAGAAGTTTTGGTAGTGACTATATTTCTCAACTGCTGTACCTGTTCACCCAAATAACTAGTTAGTCCATTATTCTCTGTGCAAGTTTCTTCAGTGTTCATCTCCAATGCTCCTGCTGCCATGTTAAGTCAGTGTTCAGTGTTCTTTTGTTCCCAGTGACATGAACACATGCATCTATCCTACTCCAGTTTTGCACAAACATTTTTGAAGTGGTTTCCGCATACCTGCTCAAATGTTCAGTCACTTGAAGTTGTCCAGTTCTGCCAGATTTCTTATCATGATTGGCCTGGTTTGTTCTGTTCCATTTGGTCGGATGTACACTCTCCCATTCCTTGTCCATGTTGCTTGTATTTTGTTTTGTTTCCTGAGCAAGCGGGCACATTTTGCTATTTCTGCATTTTTCTTTGTTAAATGTTCATTTACATAGACACCGGTGTCTTTTAGTTTCTTGGTCTGCTTTAACACTTCAATTTTTTCCTTTATTGAAACTAGCTGTACAACAATGGATGGTTTCATTCTTCGATCTTTGTTTGGAAGGGTATAACAGCTGGAGATATTGTTTTTATCCACATTGAGATCTTTGCTGTTTAAAAACTGCAAAACCTGTTGTTCAAGTGATTGCAATTCCTCTGGAGGAGCATTTTCACCCTCATCTGCTCCAGCTGCTACTCTTGCATAGCTGCGGTGCTTTGTCTCTAATCCAGTAATGATGAGATCTTTACTCCGGCTGTGCACTTCCAAAGCATCAATCCTTTGTTCAAGTTCTTCAATCTTTTTGTCTCTTTGGTTTACAATTTCTCTCAGTTTTCGTATCTCTTCCATGAGGCCCAGGAGGCTTTGTTGTTGAGTAGCAACTTTGCTGATCTCATCAGTTAAAGTCTTTAAGGATGCCTTGATTTCATCCAGCTCAGATGCTTTTCTTGTAGTCATATTCACAACAAAGCTCACAAAGGTCAAACGTGAGGGTAGATTTGATAAGCTGCTGAGATAGTAGTCACAATGTGCTCTACAGGCCTTGTAGCCTTTGCACTTACAGTTTGGGTCCCAATATCCAACTTTGGTTCAGAAATAATCCACAATACTGGTCACTGTGTGTTGTTTTATTACCACAGATGCATCTTTTCCAGTAGATTATTGCAAATCCTGGTGATTTTAGTTGGATTGAAGAGGGCCTTTGAGCAGTGACTCACACCAGCAGCCATCTTGAGATTGATGAATCTCAAGATGGCTGCAACATATTCAACGTCTGCAGCTACACGAGATGTGTAAGTATATGGCAAATGCGGTTTTAGCTGTGCCAAAGCGGCAGCATTAATAAATTCGACGGCCAGGTTTGTGTAAAATGGACTTTCACGGTCTGTAACAGTAAACGATGCTTTAATTTCACCGTAACTACGTAGATGATCAATAATCTCTTTTTCAGTTTGAGTGTTTGTTACACCAGTAATGATAACAGAATGAGAAACATTGACACCAGTTTCTTCAAAGAGATCCATATTTCAACTCACCCCTTTTTTTTTTTTTTTAAATACAACACATTGGTAAGTACACACACACACAAAACCATCCACAATACAGGCTCCTGGCTAGCTCGCCACAGATGTAACGCTTTTTGGGCTGGCGGTTGACTACGGCTACCAGAGCGGCTACAGAAGACTGTTCTTTTAAGGAGCCTGAATTTTTGAATGAACACCAAGGCAGCAGTGTAGTTGAGTGTGTGTATTTACAAAAAAATAAATTTACAAAAACCAACCAATACAACCAATATACAATTCCAGTAAGGGGGGAAAAAAATTGTCCACAATAAATCAAAGGTTCATGTCAAATCCTTTAAATCCAAGCAGGTTTGTCCATAGGGTGTGAGTTTTTGTGACTTGTCCTACCAGTAGTGGGTCTAGCTCGCCATTGGAGTTGAGAGGTATGAATGAAAGTCCATCAGGAAGAACTCCAAAATTTATCCGGGGTAAAAAAAACCTGACCTGGAAGGTCAAAAATACACATAAGTACTGCATTTCAAATAGTCAAGTCAGTATCAAAATAAAATCAATGTATGCATAAACATACAAGCTAAATAAAATGCATTCAAATACATACATACATTAATTTTTTAATTAATTAATTGTCACTAATAAATTAAAGTTACAATAGTAACAAAAAAAAATAACACCTTAATCTAGTACAGCAGTACCACATCAATATTCATAATCAAAATCAACATCAAAGTCAACCTTTTGTAATTTATCAAACTATTCAATATTGAATTTCAACTTTTTAAAACAGGGTTTCAATTATTGCGCAATATTTATTCATTCAAATCCGTAGCTACGTTTACATCAAAGCAAATGGTGACCAAACCTCGTAGCCTTTGTAGCGCCAATCACAAAAAGTAATGGAACTGCTCGAAACAAAAATAACTCTCCAAATTACCTGAGCGAGTAATTAAAATAGCATAACACATACAATTCGGCTGTTTCCATTTTAAACAAAAATCATCGGTTACCTTTAAAACGAATATTAAAGCTTCGCTTCAACGCTCGGCCGACAGGAAATCTGCGGAGTTCCCCCGACGGAGTATTGAACAGGATTTGGTCAATGCCGATTCTAGCAAAACAGTGTATAAATAACAGTTCTATGGTTTCATTACTTGAAACTTGTCGGTAATCTGAAATTTGTCGGGAAAGAACTCACCTTTGACTGGCATTGATTGATTTTCCGATGATCATTAATTCGGTCAATTTTTTGTGACGCTGATGCACGCCACAGCCACAGTGGAGACGGAGAGGAAGTGAACCCTTGTGACCCCTAATTTATAGGAAGTTTAGAAAGGGTCCGCAAAATGAATAAATAAATAAATAAATAACTAAACGTGGGTTACACTGGGGAGCCATGTGGACAGGCTCTGCTGGGGAGTGGGTTGAACAGGCTCTGCTGGAAAGAAAGGCGGGCTGTGGTGCTGGGGGCCCCCGTGTGCTGTGCTGGGGAGCCCGGTGAGCTGGGCTGGGGAGCCCGGTGTGCTGGGCTGTGCTGCTGGGGAGCCGTGTGGACAGGCTCTGCTGGGGAGTGGTTTGAAGAGGATCTGCTGGAGAGCCAGGCGGGCTGTGGTGCTGGGGGCCCCCGTGTGCTGTGCTGGGGAGCCCGGTGAGCTGGGCTGGGGAGCCCGGTGAGCTGGGCTGTGCTGCTGGGGAGCCCTGTGGACAGGCTGTGCTGGGGAGTGGTTTGAACAGGCTCTGCTGGAGAGCAACGCGGGCTGTGGTGCTGGGGGCCCCCGTGTGCTGTGCTGGGGAGCCCGGTGAGCTGGGCTGGGGAGCCCGGTGTGCTGGGCTGTGGTGCTGGGGAGCCGTGTAGACAGGCTGTTCTGGGGAGCGGTGTCAACAGGTTCTGATGGAGAGCCAGGCGGGCTTTGGTGCAGGGGGCCCCCGTGTGCTGTGCTGGGGAGCCCGGTGAGCTGGGCTGAGGAGCCCGGTGTGCTGGGCTGTGCTGCTGGTTAGCCGTGTGGACAGGCTCTGCTGGGGAGCGGTTTGAAGAGGCTCTGATGGAAATCCAGGTGTGCTGTGGTGTTTGGGGGCCCCCATGTGCTGTGCTGGGGAGCCCGGTGTGCTGTGCTGGGGAGCCCGGTGAGCTGGGCTGGGGAGTCCGGTGTGCTGGGCTGTGCTGATGGGGAGCCGTGTGGACAGGCTCTGCTGGGGAGTGATTTGAACAGGCTCTGCTGGAGAGCCAGGCGGGCTGTGGTGCTGGGGGGCCCCGTGTGCTGTGCTGGGGAGCGCGTTGAGCTGGGCTAGGGAGCCCGGTGTGCTGGGCTGTGGTGCTGGGGAGCCATGTAGACAGGCTCTGCTGGGGAGCGGTGTGAACAAGCTCTGCTGGAGAGCCGGGCGGGCTGTGGTTCTGGGGGCCCCCGTGTGCTGTGCTGGGGAGCCCGGTGTTCTGGGCTGTACTGCTGGGGAGCCGCGTAGAAAGGCTCTGCTGGGGAGCGGTGTGAACAGGCTCTGATGGAGAAGAGGCGCGCTGTGGTGATGGGGGCCCCCGTGTGCTGTGCTGGGGAGCCCGGTGAGCTGGGCTGGGGAGCCCGGTGTTCTGGGCTGTGCTGCTGGGGAGCCCTGTGGACAGGCTGTGCTGGGGAGTGGTTTGAACAGGCTATGCTGGAGAGCAACGCGGGCTGTGGTGCTGGGGGCCCCCGTGTGCTGTGCTGGGGAGCCCGGTGTGCTGGGCTGTGGTGCTGGGGAGCCGTGTAGACAGGCTGTTCTGGGGAGCGGTGTCAACAGGCTCTGATGGAGAGCCAGGCGGGCTTTGGTGCAGGGGGCCCCCGTGTGCTGTGCTGGGGAGCCCGGTGTGCTGGGCTGTGCTGCTAGGGAGCCGTGTGGACAGGCTCTGCTGGGGAGCGGTGTGAACAGGCACTGATGGAGAACCCGGCGCGCTGTGGTGCTGGGGGCCCCCGTATGCTGGGCTGGGGAGCCCGGTGTGCTGGGCTGTGCTGCTGGGGAGCCGTGTGGACAGGCTGTGCTTGGGAGTGGTTTGAACAGGCTCTGCTGGAGAGCCACGCAGGCAGTGGTGCTGGGGGCCCCCATGTGCTGGGCTGGGGAGCCCGGTGTGCTGGGCTGTGCTGCTGGGGAGCCGTGTGGACAGGCTCTGCTGGGGAGCGGTGTGACCAGGCTCTGATGGAGAGCCAGGCGGGCTTTGCTGCGGTGTGCTGGGCTGTGCTGCTGGGGAGCCGTGTAGACAGGCTCTGCTGGGGAGCCATTCGGGCTGTGATGCTGGGGGGCCCCGTGTGCTGTGCTGGGGAGCCCGGTGAGCTGGGCTGGGGAGCCCGGTGTGCTGGGCTGTGGTGCTGGGGAGCCGTGTAGACAGGCTCTGCTGGGGAGCGGAGTGAACAGGCTCTGCTGGGGAGCGGTGTGAACAGTCTGTGATGGAGAGTCAGGCGGGCTGTGGTGCTGGGGGCCCCCGTGTGCTGTGCTGGGGAGCCCGGTTTGCTGGGCTAGGGAGCCCGGTGTGCAGGGCTGTTCTGCTGCGGAAGCCGTATGGACAGTCTCTGCTTGGGAGAGGTTTGAACAGGCTCTGATGGAGAGACAGACGGGCTGTGGTGTTGGGGGCCCCCGTGTGCTTTGCTGGGGGGCCCGGTGAGCTGAGTTGGCGAGCCCGGTGTGCTGGGCTGTGCTGCTGGGGAGGCGTGTCGACAGGCTGTGCTGGGGAGTGGTTTCAACAGGCTCTGCTGGAGAGCCAGGCGGGCTGTGGTGCTGGGGGGCCTGGTGACCTGGGCTGGGGAGCCCGGTGTGCTGGGCTGTTCTGCTGGGGAGCCGTGTGGACCGGCTCTGCTGAAGATGCGGTGTGAACAGGCTCTGATGGAAAGCCAGGCGGTCTGTGGTGTTGGGGGCCCCCCTGTGCTGTGCTAGGGAGCCCGGTGAGCTGGGCTGGGGTGCCCGGTGAGCTGGGCTGGGGTGCCCCGTGTGCTGTGCTGCGGAGCCCGGTGAGATCTGCTGGGGAGGCCAGTGTGCTGGGCTGTGGTGCTGGGGAGCCCGGTGTGCTCGGCTGTGGTGCTGGGGAACCGTGTAGACAGGCTCTGCTGTGGAGCGGTGTGAACAGGTTCTGATGTAGAGCCAGGCGGGCTGTGGTGCTTGGGGGCCCCGTGTGCTGTGCTGGGGAGCCCGGTGTGCTGGGCTGTGGTGCTGGGGAGCCGAGTGGACAGGCTCTGCTGGGAAGCGGTGTGATCAGGCTAAGCTGGAGAGCCAGGCGGGCTGTGGTGTTGGGGGCCCCCGTGTGCTGTGCTGGGGAGCCTGGTGAGCTGGGCTGGGGAGCCCGGTGTGCTGGGCTGTGGTGCTGGGGAGCCCGGTGTGCTGGGCTGTGGTGCTGGGGAGCCGTGTGGACAGGCTCTACTGGGGAGCGTTGTGAAAAGGTTCTGATGGAAAGCCAGGCGGGCTGTGGTGCTGGGACGCCCCGTGTGCTGTGCTGGGGGGCCCCGTGTGCTGTGCTGGGGAGCCCGTTGAGCTGGACTGGGGAGCGCGGTGTGCTGGGCTGTGGTGCTGGGGGGCCCGGTGTGCTGTGCTGAGGAGCCCGGTGTGCTGGGCTGTGGTGCTTGGGAGCCGTGTCGACAGGCTCTGCTGCAGAGCGGTGTGAACAGGGTCTGATGGAGAGCCAGCCGGGCTGTGGTGCTGGGGGCCCCCGTGTGCTGTACTCGGGAGCCCAGTGAGTTGGGCTTCGGAGCCCAATGTGCTGGGCTGTGGTGCTGGGAAGCCGTGTGGACAGGCTTTGCTGGGGAGAGGGTTGAACAGGCTCTGATGGAGAGCCAGGCGGGGTGTTGTGCTGTGTAGCCCCGTGTGCTGTGCTTGGTGGGCCCGTGTGCTGTGCTGGGGAGCCCGTTGAGTTGGGCTGCGGAGCCCGGTTTTCTGGGCTGTGCTGCTGGGGAGCCGTGTAGACAGGCTCTGCTGGGGAGTGGTTTGAACAGGCTCTGCTGGAGAGCCAGGCGGGCTGAGGTGCTGGGGGCACCCGTGTGCTGTGCTGGGGGCCCCCGTGTGCTGTGATGGGGAGCCCGCTGTACTCGGCTGTGGTGCTGGCCAACCGTGTGGACAGGCTCTGCTGTCGAGTGGTTTGAACAGGCTCTGCTGGGGAGCGGAGTGAACAGGCTCTGATGGAGAGCCAGGCGGGCTGTTGTGCTGGGAAGCCCCGTGTGCTGTGTTGGGGAGCCCCGTGTGCTGTGCTGGGGAGCCCGGTGTGGTGGGCTGTGGTGCTGGGCAGCCGTGTGGACCGGCACTGCTTGGGAGTGGTTTGAACAGGCTCTGCTGGAGAGCCAGGCGGGCAGTGCTGCTGGGGAGCCGTGTGGACAGGATCTGCTGGGGAGCCATTCGGGCTGTGATGCTGGGGGGCCCCGTGTGCTGTGCTGGGGAGCCCGGTGTGCTGGGCTGTGGTGCTGGGGAGCCGTGTGGACAGGCTCTGCAGGGGAGAGGGTTGAACAGGCTCAGATGGAGAGCAAGGCGGGCTGTGGTTCAGGGGAGCCCGGTGAGCTGTGCTGGGCGCCCCCGTGTGCTGTGCTGTGGAGCCGGGTGAGCAGGGCTGCGGAGCAAGGTGTGCTGGGCTGTGCTGCTGGGGAGCCGTGTGGACAGGCTCTGCTGGGGAGCGGTGTGAACAGGCTCTGATGGAGCGCCAGGCGGGCTGTGGTGCTGGGGGGCCCAGTGTGCTGGGCTGGGAAGCCCCGTGTGCTGTGCTGGGGGGCCCCGTGTGCTGTGCTGGGAAGCCCGTTGAGCTGGGCTGGGGAGCCCGGTGTGCTGAGCTGTGGTGCTGGGGAGCCGTGTGGAAAGGCTCTGCTGGGGGAGTGGTTTGAACAGGCTCTGACGGAGAGCCAGGCGGGCTGTGATGCTGTGCGCCCCGGTGTGCAGTGCTGGAGAGCCCGGTGAGCTGGGCTGTTGTGCTGGGGATCCGTGTAGACAGGCTCTGCTGCGGAGCTGTGTGAACAGGCTTTGTTGGAGAGCTAGGCGGGCTATGGTGCTGGGGGGCCCCGTGTGATGTGTTGGGGGGCCCGGTGAGGTGGGCTGGGGTCCCCATTGTGCTGGGCTGTGGTGCTGGTGAGCCGTGTAGACAGGCTCTGCTGGGGAGCGGTGTGAACAGGCTTTGTTGGAGAGCCAGGCGGGCTATGGTGCTGGGGGGCCCTGTGTGCTGTGCTGGGGAGCCCTGTGAGCTGGGCTGGGGAGCCCAGTGTGCTGGGCTGTGGTGCTTGTGAGCCGTGTGGACAGGCTCTGCTTGGGAGTGGTTTGAACAGGCTCTGATGGACAGCCAGGCGGGCTGTGGTGCTTGGGGGCCCCGTGTGCTTTGCTGGGTGACCCGTTGAGCTGGGCTGGGGAGCCCGGTGTGCTGGGCTGTGGTGCTTGGGAGCCGTGTAGACAGGTTCTGCTGGGGAGCCATTCGGGCTGTGGAGCTGGGGGGCCCCGTCTGCTGTTCTGGGGAGCCCGGTGTGCTGGGCTGGGGAGCCCCGTGTGCTAGGCTTAGGTGATGGGGAGCCTTATAGACAGACTCTGCTGCGGAGCGGTGTGAACAGGCTCTGATGGAGAACCAGGCGCGCTGCGGTGCTGGGGGCCCCCGTATGCTGGGCTGGGGAGCCCGGTGTGCTGGGCTGGGCTGCTGGGGAGCCGTGTGGACAGGCTGTTCTGGGGAGTGGTTTGAACAGGCTCTGCTGGAGAGCCAGGTGGGCCGTGGTGCTGGGGGGCCTCGTGTGCATTGCTGGAGAGCCCGGTGGGCTGGGCTGTGGTGCTGGGGAGCCATGTGGACAGGCTCTGCTGGGGAGCGGTGTGAAATGGCTCTGATGGAGGGCCAGGCGGGCTGTGGTTCTGGGGGGCCCCGTGTGCTGTGCTGGGAGCCCGTTAAGCTGGGCTTCGGAGCCCGGTGTGTTGGGCGGTGGTGCTGGGGAGCCGTGTGCACAGGCTCTGCTGGGGAGTGGTTTGAACAGGGTCTGCTGGATTGCCAGGCGGGCTGTGGTACTGGGGGCCCCCGTGTGCTGTGCTGGGGAGCCCGTTGAGCTGGGCTTAGGAGCCCGGTGTGCTGGGCTTTGGTGCTGGGGAGCCGTGTGGACAGGCTCTGCTAGGGAGTGGTTTGAACAGGCTCTGCTCGAGAGCCAGGCGGGCTGTGGTGCTGGGGGGCCCCGTGTGCTGTGCTGGGGAGCCAGCTGGGCTGGGCCGGGGAGCCCGGTGTGCTGGGCTGTGGTGATGGGGAGCCGTGTAGAAAGGCTCTGCTGGGGAGCGGTGTGAACAGGCTCTGATGGAGAGCCAGGCGGGCTGTGATGGTGGGGGCCCCCGTGTGCTGTGCTGGGGGGCCCGGTGAGGTGGGCTGGGGAGACCGGTGTGCTGGGCTCTGCTGCTGTGGAGCCCTGTGGAAAGGCTCTGCTGGCGAGTGGTTTGATCAGGATCTGCTGGAGAGCCAGGCGGGCTGTGGTGCTGGGTGGCCCCGTGTGCTGTCCAAGGGAGCCCGGTGTGCTGGGCTGTGGTACTGGTGAGCGGTATGGACAGGCTCTGTTGGGGAGCGGTGTGAACAGGCTCTGCTCGAGAGCCAGGCGGGCTGTGGTGCTGGGGGGCCCCGTGTGCTTTGCTGCGGAGCCCGTTGAGCTTGGCTGGGGAGCCTGGTGTGCTGGGCTGTGGTGCTGGGGAGCTGTTTGAACAGGCTCTGCTGGGGAGAGGGCTGAACATGCTCTGATTTAGAGCCAGGCGGACTGTGGTGCTGGGGAGCCGTGTGGACAGGATCTGCTGGGGAGCGGTTTGAACAGGCTCTGATGGAGAGCCAGGCGGGCTGTGCTGCGGTGTGCTGGGCTGTGCTGCTGGGGAGCCGTGTAGACAGGCTCTGCTGGGGAGCCATTCGGGCTGTGATGCTGGGGGGCCCCGTGTGCTGTGCTGGGGAGCCCGCTGTACTCGGCTGTGGTGCTGGCCAATCGTGTGGACAGGCTCTGCTGGCGAGTGGTTTGAACAGGCTCTGCTGGGGAGCGGAGTGAACAGGCTCTGATGGAGAGCCAGGCGGGCTGTTGTGCTGGGAAGCCCCGTGTGCTGTGCTGGGGGGCACCGTGTGCTGTGCTGGGGAGCCCGGTGTGGTGGGCTGTGGTGCTGGGGAGCCGTGTGCACAGGCTCTGCTGGGGAGTGGTTTGAACAGGCTCTGCTGGGGAGCGGAGTGAACAGGCTCTGATGGAGAGCCAGGCGGGCTGTGGTGCTGGGGGCCCCCGTGTGCTGGGCTGGGGAGCCCGGTGTGCTGGGCTGTGCTGCTGGGGAGCCATGTGGAAAAGATCTGCTGGGGAGTTCTTTCAACAGGCTCTGATTGAGAGCCAGGCGGGCTGTGGTGCTGGGGGCCCCCGTGTGCTGTGCTGGGGGGCCCCGTGTGCTGTGCTGGGGATCTCGTTGAGCTGGGCTGTGGAGCCCGGTGTGCTGGGCTGTGGTGCTGGGGAGCCGTGTGGACAGGCTCTGCTGGGGAGTGGTTTGAACAGGCTCTGCTCGAGAGCCAGGCGGGCTATGGTGCTGGGGGGCCCCATGTGCAGTGCTGGGGAGCCCGGTGAGCTGGGCTGGGGAGCCCGGTGTGCTGGGCTGTGGTGATGGGGAGCCGTGTAGACAGGCTGTGCTGGGGAGCGGTGTGAACACGCTCTGATGGAGAGCCAGGCGGGCTGTGATGGTGTGGACCCCCGTGTGCTCTACTGGGGGGCCCCGTGAGCTGTGCTGGGCAGCCCGGTGTGGTGGGCTGTGGTGCTGGGGAGCCGTGTGGACAGGCTCTGCTGGGGAGTGTTTTGAACAGGCTCTGCTGGAGAGCCAGGCGGGCTGTGTTGCTGGGGGCCCCCGTGTGCTGTGCTGGGGAGCCCGGTGTGCTGGGCTGTGGTGCTGGGGGGCCCCGTGTGCTGTACTCGGGAGCCCAGTGAGTTGGGCTTCGGAGCCCAATGTGCTGGGCTGTGGTGCTGGGAAACCGTGTGGACAGGCTTTGCTGGGGAGAGGGTTGAACAGGCTCTGATGGAGAGCCAGGCGGGTTGTTGTGCTGTGTAGCCCCATGTGCTGTGCTTGGTGGGCCCGTGTGCTGTGCTGGGGAGCCCGTTGAGTTGGGCTGGGGAGCCCGGTTTTCTGGGCTGTGGTGCTGGGGAGCCGTGTGGACAGGCTCTTCTGGGGAGAGGGTTGAACAGGTTCTGATGGAGAGCCAGGCGGGCTGTGGTGCTGGGGGGCCCCGTATGCTGTGCTGGGGAGCCCGGTGAGCTGGGCTGTGGTGCTGGGGAGCCGTGTGGACAGGCTCTGCTTGGGAGAGGGTTGAACAGGCTCTGATGGAGAGCCATGCGGGCTGTGGTTCAGGGGAGCCCGGTGAGCTGTGGTGAAGGGCCCCCGTGTGCTGTGCTGGGGAGCCGGGTGAGCAGGGCTGGTGAGCCCGGTTTGCTGGGCTGTGGTGCTGGGGAGCCATGTGGACAGGCTCTGCTGGGGAGTGGTTTTAACAGGCTCTGATTGAGAGCCAGGCGGGCTGTGGTGCTGGGGGTCCCCGTGTGCTGTGCTGGGGAGCCCCGTGGGCTGGGCTGTGGTGCTGGGGAGCCGTGTAGACAGGCTCTGCTGGGCAGAGGTGTGAAGAGGCTCTGATGGAGAGTCAGGTGGGCTGTGGTGCTGGGGGCCTCCATGTGCTGTGCTGGGGAACCCGGTGTGCTGCGCTGGGGGGGCCCGTGTTCTGTGCCGGGGAGCCCGTTGAACTGGGCTGGGGAGCCCGGTGTGCTGGGCTGTGGTGCTGGGGAGCCGTGTAGACAAGCTCTGCTGGGGAGCGGTGTGAACAGGCTCTGATGGAGACCCAGGCGGGCTGTGGTGCAGGGGGGCCCGGTGAGCTAGGCTGGGGAGCCCGGTGTGCTGGGCTGTTCTGCTGGGGAGCAGTGTGGACAGGATCTGCTGGGGAGCGGTGTGAACAGGCTCTGCTGTAGAGCCAGGCGGGCTGTGGTGCTGGGGGGCCCCGTGTGCTGTGCTGGGGAGCCCTGTGAGATCGGCTTGGGAGCCCGGTGTGCTGGGCTGTCGTGCTGGGGAGCCCTGTGGACAGGGTCTGCTCGGGAGCGGACTGAACAGGCTCTCCTGGATAGCCAGGCGGCCTGTGGTTCTGGGGGCCCCCGTGTCCAGTGCTGGGGAGTCCGGTGTGCTGGGCTGTGCTGCTGGGGAGCCCGCTCCCCCAGACTCCGCTGGGGAGCGGAGTGAACAGGCTCTGATTTAGAGCCAGGCGGGCTGTGGTGCTGGGAAGCCCCGTGTGCTGTGCTGGGGAACCCGTTGAGCCGGGCTGGGGAGCCCGGTGTGCTGGGCTGTGGTGCTGGGGAGCCGAGTGGACAGGCTCTGTTGGGGAGTGGTTTGAACAGGCTCTGCTGGAGAGCCAGGCGGGCTGAGGTGCTGGGGGCACCCGTGTGCTGTGCTGGGGGCCCCCGTGTGCTGTGATGGGCAGCCCGGTGTACTGGGCTGTGCTGCTGGGGAGCCGTGTGGACAGGTTCTGCTGGGGAGCGGTGTGAACAGGCTCTGATGGAGAGCCAGGCGGGCTGTGGTGCTGGGGGGCCCCGTGTGCTGTGCTGGGAAGCCCGGTGAGCTGGGCTGGGGTGCTGGGGAGCCGTGTGGACAGGCTCTTCTCGGGAGTGGTGTGAACAGGCTCTGATGGAGAGCCAGGCTTGCTGTGGTGCTGGGGGGCCCCGTGTGCTGTGCTGGGGAGCCCGTTGAGCTGGGCTGGGGAGCCCGGTGTGCTGGGCTCTTCTGCTGGGGAGCCGTGTGGAAAGGCTCTTCTGGGGAGCGGTGTGGACAGGCTCTGCTTCACAGCCAGGCGGGCTGTGGTGCTGGGGGCCCCCGTGTGCTGTGCTGTGGAGCCCGTTGAGCTGGGCTGGGGAGGCCATTGTGCTGGGCTGTTGTGCTTGCGAACCGTGAAGACATGCTCTGCTGGGGAGCGGTGTGAACAAGCTCTGGTGGAGAGCCAGGCGGGCTCTGGTGCTGGGGGCCCCCGTGTGCTGTGCTGGGGAGCCCTGTGAGATCGGCATGGGAGCCCGGTGTGCTGGGCTCTGGTGCTTGCGAACTGTGTAGACAGCCTCTTTTGGGGAGCGGTGTGAACAGGCTCTGCTGGAGAGCCAGGCGGCCTGTGGTTCTGGGGGACCCCATGTCCAGTGCTGGGGAGCCCGGTGTGCTGGGCTGTGGTGGTGGGGAGCCGTGGAGACAGGCTCTGCTGCCGAGCGGTGTGAACAGGCTATGTTGGAGAGCCAGGTGGGCTGTGGTGCTGGGGGCCCCCGTGTGCTGTGCTGGGGGGCCTGGTGAACTGGGCTTGGGAGCCCGGTGTGCTGGGCTGTGGTGCTGGGGAGCCGTGTGGACCGGCTCTGCTGGGGAGTGGTTTGAACAGGATCTGCTGCAGAGCCAGGCGGGCTGTGGTTCTGGGGGGCCCCGTGTGCTGTGCTGGGGAGCCCGTTGAGCTGGGCTGGGGAGCCCGGTGTGCTGGGCTGTGTTGCTGGGGAGCCGTGTGGACAGGCACTGCTGGGGAGCGGAGTGAACAGGCTCTGATGGAGAGCCAGGCGGGCTGTGGTGCTGGGGAGCCGTGTGGACAGGCTCTGCTGGGGAGTGGTTTGAAGAGGATCTGCTGGAGAGCCAGGCAGGCTGTGGTGCTGGGGGCCCCCGTGTGCTGTGCTGGGGAGCCCGGTGAGCTGGGCTGGGGAGCCCGGTGTGCTGGGCTGTGCTGCTGGGGAGCCGTGTGGACAAGCTCTGCTGGGGAGCGGTCTGAACAGGCTCTGATGGAGAGCCAGGCGGGCTGTCATGCTGAGGGCACCCGTGTGCTGTGCTGGGGAGCCCGGTGAGCTGGGCTGCGCAGCCCGGTGTGCTGGGCTGTGCTGCTTGGGAGCCGTGTAGACAAGCTCTGCTGGGGAGCGGTGTGAACAGGCTCTGATGGAGAGCCAGGCGGGCTGTGGTGCAGGGGAGCCCTGTGAGCTGGGCTGGGGAGCCCGGTGTGCTGGGCTGTTCTGCTGGGGAGCCGTGTGGACAGGCTCTGCTGTGGAGCGGTGTGAAAAGGCTGTGCTGGAGAGCCAGGGGGCCTGTGGTGCTGGGGGGCCCCGTGTGCTGTGCTGGGGAGCCCTGTGAGATCGGCTTGGGAGCCCTGTGTTCTGGGCTGTGGTGCTGGGGAGCCCTGTGGACAGGCTCTGCTGGGGAGCCGTGTAGACAGGCTCTGCTGGGGAGCCATTCGGGCTGTGGTGCTGGGGGCTCCCGTGTGCTGTGCTGGGGAGCCCGGTGAGCTGGGCTGTGCTGCTGGGGAGCCGTGTGGACAGGCTCTGCTGGGGAATGGTTTGAACAGGCTTCTCTGGAGAGCCAGGCGGGCTGTGGTGCTGGGGGCCCCCGTGTGATGTCCCGGGGAGCCCGGTGAGCTGCGCTGGGGAGCGCGGTGTGCTGGGTTGTGGTGCTGGGGAGCCGTGTGGACAGGCTCTGCTGGGGAATGGTTTGAAATGGCTCTGATGGAGAGCCAGGCGGGCTGTGGTGCTGGGGGCCCCCGTGTGCTGTGCTGGGGGGCCCGCTGAGTTGGGCTGGGGATCCCGGTGTGCTGGGCTGAGCTGCTGGGGTGCCGTGTGGACAGGGTCTGCTGGGAAGCGGTGTGAAAAGGCTCTGATGGAGAGCCAGGCAGGCTGTGGTGCTGGGGGGCCTGTGTGCTGTGCTCGGAAGCCCGGTGAGCTGGGCTTCGAAGCCCGGTGTGCTGGGCTGTGGTGCTGGGGAGCTGTGTGGACAGGCTCTGCTGGGGAGCGGAGTGAACAGGCTCTGATGGAGAGTCAGGCGGGCTGTGGTGATGGGTGCCCCCGGGGGCTGTGCTGGGGAGCCCGGTTAGCAGGGCTGGGGAGCCCGGTGTGCTGGGTTGTGGTGCTGGGGAGCCGTGTGGACAGGCTCTGCTGGGGAGCGGTGTGAACAGGCTCTGATAGAGAGCCAGGCGGGCTGTGCTGCAGTGTGCGGGGCTGCTGGGGAGTCGTGTAGACAGGCTCTGCTGGGGAGCGGTTTGAACAGGGTCTGATTGAGAGCCAGGCGGGCTGTGGTGCTGTGGGCCCCCGTGTGCTGTGCTGGGGAGCCCGGTGAGCTTGGCTGGGGAGCCCGGTGTGGTGGGCTGTGGTGCTGGCGAGCCGTGTGGAAAGGCTCTGCTGGGGAGCGGTGTGGACAGGCTCTGATGGAGAGCCGGACAGGCTGTGGTGCTGGGGGGCCCCGTGTTCTGTGCTGGGGAGCCCGTTGATTTGCGCTGGAGAGCCCGGTGTGCTGGGCTGTGGTGATGGGTAGCTGTGTGGACAGGCTCTGCTGGGGAGCGGTGTGAACAGGCTCTGCTGGGGAGCGGTGTGAACAGGCTCTGCTGGAGAGCCAGGGGGGCTGTGGTTCTAGGGAGCCCGGTGAGCTGGGCTGGGGAGCCCGGTGTGCTGGGCTGTTATGTTGGGGAGCCGTGTGGACAGGCTCTGCTGGGGAGCGGTGTGAACAGGCTCTGCTGGAGAGCCAGGCGGCCTGTGGTTCTGGGGGCACCCCGTGTCCAGTGCTGGGGAGCCCGGTGTGCTGGGCAGTGGTGCTGGGGAGCCGTGGAGACAGGCTGTGCTGCGGAGCGATGTGAACAGGCTATGCTGGAGAGCAAGGTGGGCTTTGGTGCTGGGGTCCCCCGTGTGCTGTGCTGGGGGTCCGGTGTGCTGGGCTTTTGAGCCCGGTGTACTGGACTGTGGTGCTGGCCAACCGTGTAGACAGGCTCTGCTGGGGGGCCCTGTGTGCTTTGCTGTAGATCCCGGTGAGCTAGGCTGGGCAGCCCGGTGTACTGGGCTGTGCTGCTGGGGAGCCGTGTGGACGGGTTCTGCTGGGGAGTGGTTTGAACAGGCTCAGCTGCAGAGCCAGGCTGACTCTGGTGCTGGGGGTCCCCGTGTTCCATGCTGGGGAGCCCGTTGAGCCTGGCTGGGGAGCCCGGTGTGCTGGGCAGTGGTGCCGGGGAGCCGTGTGGATTGGCTCTTCTGGGGAGCGGTGTGAACAGGCCATGATGGAGAGCCAGGCGGGATGTGGTGCTGGTGGCCCCCGTGTGCTGTGCTGGGGAGCCCGGTGAGCTTGGCCGGGGAGCCTGCTGTGCTAGGCGGTGCTGCTGGGGAGCCGTGTGGAAAGGGACGTCTGGGGAGTGGTTTGAACAGGCTCTGCTGGTGAGCCAGGCGGGCCGTGGTGCTGGGGGGCCCCGTGTGCTGTGCTGGGGAGCCCGGTGAGCTGGGCTGGGGAGCCCGGTGTGCTGGGCTGTGGTGCTGGGGAGCCGTGTAGACAGGCTCTGCTGGGGAGCGGTGTGAACTGGCTTTGCTGGGGAGCGGTGTGAACAGTCTCTGATCGAGAGCCAGGCGGGCTGTGGTGCTGGGGGCCCCCGTGTGCTGTGCTGGGGAGCCCGGTTAGCTGGGCTAGGGATCCCGGTGTGCAGGGCTGTGCTGCTGGGGAGCCGAATGGACAGTGTCTGCTGGGGAGAGGTTTGAACAGGCTCTGATGGAGAGCCAGGCGGGCTGTGGTGTTGGGGGCCCCCGTGTGCTTTGCTTGGGAATCCCGGTGAGCTGGGCTAAGGAGCCCGGTGTGCTGGGCTGTGCTGCTGGAAAGGCGTGTCGACAGGCTGTGCTGGGGAGTGGTTTGAAGAGGCTCTGCTGGAGAGCCAGGCGGGCTGTGGTGCTGGGGGCCCCCGTGTGCTGTGCTGGGGAACCCGGTGTCCTAGGGTGTGCTGCTGGGTAGCCGTGTGGACCGGCTCTGCTGAGGAGCGGTGTGAACAGGCTCTGATGGAAAGCCAGGCGGGCTGTGGTGTTGGGGGCCCCCCTGTGCTGTGTTGGGGAGCCCGGTGAGCTGGGCTTGGGGAGCCCGGTGTTCTGGGCTGTGCTGCTGTGGAGGCGGGTGGACGGGCTCTGCTGGGGAGTGGTTTGAACAGGCTTTGCTGGAGAGGAACGCCGGCTGTGGTGCCTGGGGCCCCCGTGTGCTGTTCTGGGGGCCCCCGTGTGCTGTGCTGGGGAGCCCGGTGTGCTGGGCTGTGCTGCTGGGGAGCCGTGTGGACAGGCTCTGCTGGGGAGTGTTTTGAACAGGCTCTGCTGGAGAGCCAGACGGGCTGTGTTGCTGGGGGCCCCCGTGTGCTGTCCTGGGGAGACCGGTGAGCTGGGCTGGGGAGCCCGGTGTGCTGGACTGTGGTGCTGGGGGGCCCTGTGTGCTGTGCTGCGGAGCCCGGTGAGATCGGCTGGGGAGGCCAGTGTGCTGGGCTGTGCTGCTGGGGAGCCGTGTTAACCGGCTCTCCTTGGGAGTGGTTTGAAAAGGCTCTTCTGGAGAGCCAGGCGGGCCGTGGTGATGGGGGCCGCCGTGAGCTGTGCTGGGGAGTCCGGTGAGCTTGGCTGGGGAGCCCGGTGTGCTGGCCTTTGCTGCTGGGGATCCGTGTGGACAGGCTCTGCTGGGGAGCGGTTTTAAAAGGCTCTGTTGGAGATCAAGGCGCGCTGTGTTGCTGGGGGCCCCCGTGTGCTGTGCTTTGGAGCCCGTTGTGCTGGGCTGTGGTGCTGGGGAGCCGAGTGGACAGGCTCTGCTGGGGAGCGGTTTGAACAGGCTCTGCTGGAGAGCAAGGCGCGCTGTGTTGCTGGGGGCCCCCGTGTGCTGTACTGGGGAGCCCGGTGTGCTGGGCTGTGGTGCTGGGGAACCGTGTAGAAAGGCTCTGCTGGGGAGCGGTGTGAACAGGCTCTGATGGAGAGCCAGGGGGGCTGTGGTGCTGGGGGGCCCCGTGTGCTGTACTGGGGGCCCCCGTGTGCTGTGATGGGGAGCCCCGTGTGCTGTGCTGGGGAGTCCGGTGAGCTGGGCTGGGGAGCCCGTTGAGCTGGGCTTCGGAGCCCGGTGTGTTGGGCTGGGGAGCCCGGTGTGCTGGGCTGTGGTGCTGGGGAGCCGTGTAGACAGGCTCTGGGGGGAGCGGAGTGAACAGGCTCTGCTGGGGAGCGGTGTGAACAGTCTCTGATGGAGAGCCAGGCTGGCTGTGGTGCTGGGGGACCCCGTGTGCTGTGCTGGGGAGCCCGGTTAGCTGGGCTAGGGAGCCCGGTGTGCAGGGCTTTGCTGCTGGGGAGCCGTATTGACAGTCTCTGCTGGGGAGAGGGTTGAACAGGCTCTGCTGGAGAGCCGTGTGGACAGGCTCTGCTGGGGAGCCGTTTAAACAGGCTCTGCCGGAGAGCCAGGCGGGCTGTGGTGCTGGGGTGCCCCGTGTGCTTTGCTGGGGAGCTCGGTGTGCTCGGCTGTAGTGCTGCGGAGCCGTGTGGACAGGCTCTGCTGGGGAGCCGTCTGGACAGGCTCTGCTGCTGAGCGCTGTGACCAGGCTCTGATGGAGAGCCAGGCGGGCTGTGTTGCTGGGTTGTCCCGTGTGCTGTGCTGGGGAGCCCATTGAGCTGGGCTTGGGAGCCTGGTGTGCTGGGCTGTGGTGCTGAGGAGCCGTGTAGACAGGCTCTGCTGGGGAGAGGGTTGAACAGGCTCTGATGGAGAGCCAGGCGGGCTGTGGTGCTGGGGGCCCCCGTGTGCTGTGCTGGGGGGCCCGGTCAGCTGGGCTGGGGAGCCCGGTGTAATGGACTGTGGTGCTGGCCAACCGTGTAGACAGGCTCTGCTGGGGGGCCTCTTGTGCTGTGCTGGGGAGCCCGGTGAGCTGAGCTGGGGAGCCCGGTGTGCTGGGCTGTGCTGCTGGGGAGGCGTGTGGACAGGGTCAGCTGGGAAGCGGTTGTAACAGGCTCTGCTGGAGAGCCAGGCGGGCTGTGGTGCTGGGGGGCTCCGTGTGCTGTGCTGGGAAGCCCGGTGAGGTGGGCTGGGGAACCCGGTGTGATGGGCTGTGCTGCTGGGGAGCCGTGTTGACAGGCTCTGCTGGGGCGCGGTGTGAATAGGCTCTGCTGGAGAGCCAGGCGGGCTGTGGTGCTGGGGGGCCCTGTGTGCTGTGCTGGGGAGCCCGGTGAGGTGGGCTCGTGAGACGGTGTGCTTGGCTGTTGTGCTAGGGAGCCTCGTAGACAGGTTCTGCTGCGGAGCGGTGTGAACAGGCTCTGCTGGGGAGCGGTGTGAACAGGCTCTGATGGAGAGCCGGGCGGGCTGTGGTGCTGGGGGGCCCCGTGTGCTGTGCTCGGAAGCCCGGTGAGCTGGGCTGCGGAGCCCGGTGTACTGGGCTGAGCTGCTGGGGTGCCGTTTGGACAGGGTCTGCTGGGGAGCAGTGTAAACAGGCTCTGATGGAGATCCAGGCGGGCTTTGCTGCGGTGTGCGGGGCTGCTGGCGAGCCGTGAAGACTGGCTCTGCTGGGGAGCGGTTTGAAAAAGCTCTGATTGAGAGCCAGGCGGGCTGTGGTGCTGTGGGCCCCCGTGTGCTGTGCTGGGGAGCCCGGTGAGCTTGGCTGGGGAGCCCGGTGTGCTGGGCTGTGCATCTGGGGAGCCGTGTGGACAGGCTCTGCTGGGGAGCGGTGTGGACAGGCTCTGATGGAGAGCCAGACGGGCTGTGGTGCTGGGGGGCCCCGTGTTCTGTGCTGGGGAGCCCGTTGATTTGGGCTGGAGAGCCCGGTGATCTGGGCTGTTCTGCTGGGGAGCCGTGTGGACAGGCTCTCCTGGGGAGCGGTGTGAATAGGCTCTGATGGAGAGCCAGCCTGGCTGTGGTTCTAGGGGGCCCCGTGTGCTTTGCTGGGGGACCCGTTGAGCTGGGGAGCCCGGTGTGTTGGGCTTTGGTGCTAGGGAACCGTGTGGACAGGCTCTGCTGGGGAGCGGTGTGAACAGGCTCTGATGGAGAGCAAGGTGGGCTGTGGTGCTGGGGAGCCCGTTGTGCTGGGCTGTGCTGCTGGGGAGCCCTGTGGACAGGCTCTGCTGGGGAGTTTTGTGAACAGGCTCTGCTGGAGAGCCAGGAGGGCTGTGGTGCTGGGGGCCCCCGTGTGCTTTGCTGGGGAGCCCAGTGAGCTTGGCTGGGGAGCCCGGTGTGCTGGGCTGTGCTGCTTGGGAGCCGTGTTGAGAGGCTCTGCTGGCGAGTGGTTTGAACAGGCTCTGCTGGGGAGCGGAGTGAACAGGCTCGGATGGAGAGGCAGGCGGGCTGTTGTGCTGGGAAGCCGCGTGTGCTGTGCTGGGGGGCCCCGTGTCATGTGCCGGGGAGCCCGTTGAGCTGGGCTGTGGTGCTGGGGAGCCGTGTTGACAGGCTCTGCTGGTGAGTGGTTTGAACAGGCTCTGCTGGGGAGTGGTTTGAACAGGCTCTGCTGGGGAGCGGAGTGAACAGGCTCTGATGGAGAGCCAGGCAGGCTCTGGTGCTGGGGGCCCCCGTGTGCTTTGGTCGGGAGCCCGGTGAGCTGGGCTGCGGATCCCGGTGTGCTGGGCTGTGGTGCTGGGGAGCCGTGTAGTCAGGCTCTGCTGGGGAGCGCTGTGAACAGGCTCTGCTGGGGAGCGGTGTGAATAGTCTCTGATGGAGAGCCAGGCGGGCTGTGGTGCTGGGGGGCCCGGTGTGCTGTGCTGGGAAGCCCGGTGAGGTGGGCTGGGGAGCCCTGTGTTCTGGGATATGGTGCAGGCAAACCGTGTAGACAGGCTCTGCTGGGGGGCCCCGTGTGCTGTGCTGGGGAACCCGGTGAGCTGGGCTGGGGAGCCCGGTGTGCTGGGCTGTGGTACTGGGGAGCCGTGTGGACCGGCTCTGCTGGGGAGTGGTTTGAAAAGGCTCTGCTGGACAGCCAGGCGGGCTGTTGTGCTGGGGGGCCCTGTGTGCCGTGCTGGGGAGCGCGGTGAGCTGGGCTGGGGAGCCCGGTGTGCTAGGCTGGGGTGCTGGGGAGCCGTGTAGACAGGCTCTGCTGCGGAGCGCTGTGAACAGGCTCTGATGGAGAGCCAGGCGGGTTGTGGTGCTGGGAGCCCGCGTGTGCTGTGCTGGGGAGCCCGTTGAGCTGGGCTGGGGAGCCCGGTGTGCTGGGCTGTGGTGCTGGGGAGCAGTGTGGACAGGCTCTGCTGCGGAGAGGGTTGTACAGGCACTGATGGAGAGCCAGGCTGGCTGTGGTGCTGGGGGTCCCCGTGTGCTGTGCTGGGCAGCCCTGTGAGCTTGGCTGGGGAGCCCGGTGTGCTGGGCTGGGGAGCCTGGTGTGCTGGGCTGTGGTGCTGGGGAGCCGTGTGGACAGGCTCTGCTGGGGAGCGGTGTGAACAGGCTCTTATGAAGAGCCAGGCGGGCTGTGGTGCTGGGGGGCCCCGTGTGCTGTGCTGGGGAGCCCGTTGAGCTGGGCTGGGGAGCCCGGTGTGTTGGGCTGTGGTGCTGGGGAGCCGTGTGGACAGGCTCTGCTGGGGAGCCATTTGGGCTGTGGTGCTGGGGGGCCCCGTGTGCTGTGCTGGGGAGCCCGGTGAGCTGGGCTTGAGAGCTCGGTGTGCTGGGCTGTGGTGCTGGGGAGCCGTGTAGACAGGCTGTTCTGGGGAGCGGTGTCAACAGGCTCTGCTGGAGAGCCAGGCGGGCTGCGGTGTTGGGGGCCCCCGT
This sequence comes from Dascyllus trimaculatus, assembly GCA_024666655.1. NCBI lineage: Eukaryota > Metazoa > Chordata > Actinopteri > Pomacentridae > Dascyllus > Dascyllus trimaculatus. The sequence goes on from JAMOIN010000578.1 coordinate 50,842, forward strand.
GTGCTGTGCTGGGGAGCCCGGAGAGCTGGGCTGGGGAGCCCGGTGTGCTGGGCTGTGCTGCTGGGGAGCCGTGTGGACAGGCTCTGCTGGGGAGTGGTGTGAACAGGCTCTGCTGGAGAGCCAGGCGGGCTGTGCTGCTGGGGGCCCCCGTTTGCTGTGCTGGGGAGCACGGGGAGCTGGGCTGGGGAGCCCGGTGTGCTGGGCTGTGGTGCTGGGGAGCCGTGTGAACAGGCTCTGCTGGAGACCCAGGCGGGCTGTGGTGCTGGGGGCCCCCGTGTCATGTGCTGGGTAGCCCGGTGAGCTGGGCTGGGAGCCCGGTCTGCTGGGCTGTGCTGCTGGGGAGCCGTGTGGACAGGCTCTTCTGGGGAGCGGTGTGAACAGGCTCTGATGGAGAGCCAGGCTGGCTGTGGTACTGGCGGCCCCCGTGTGCTGTGCTGGGGAGCACGGTGAGATGGGCTGGGCAACTCGGTGTGCTTGGCTGTGCTGCTGGGGAGCCGTGTGGACAGGCTCTGCTGGGGACTGGTTTGAACAGACTCTGCTGGAGAGCCAGGCGGGCTGTGGTGCTGAGGGGCCCCGTGAGCTGTGCTGGGGAGCCCCATGAGCTGGGCTGGGGAGCCCGGTTTGCTGGGCTGTGCTGCTGGGGAGCCGTGTAGAAAGGCTGTCCTGGGGAGCGGTGTGAACAGGCTCTGATGGTGAGCCAGGCTGGCTGTGGTGCTGGGGGCCCCCGTGTGCTGTGCTGGGGAGCCCGGTAAGCTGGGCTGGGGAGCCCGGTGTCCGGGGCTGTGCTGCTGGGGAGCCGTGTAGACAGGCTCTGCTGGGGAGCCGTGTGAAAAGGCTCTGCTGGGGAGCGGTATAAACAGGCTGTGCCGGAGAGCCAGGCGGGCTGTGGTGCTGGGGAGCCCAGTGTGCTGTGCTGGGGAGCCCGGTGTGCTGGGCTGTGGTGCTGGGGAGCCGTGTAGACAGGCTCTGCTGGGGAGCGGTGTGAACAGGCTCTGATGGAGAGCCAGGCGGGCTGTGGTGCTGGGCGCCCCCGTTTTCTGTGCTGGGGACCACGGTGAGCTGGGCTGGGGAGCCCGGTGAGCTGGGCTGGCGAGCCCGCTGTGCTGGGCTGTGCTGCTGCGGAACCGTGTAGAAGGGCTCTGCTGGGGAGCGGTGTGAACAGGATCTGATGGAGAGCCAGGCTGGCTGTGGTGCTGGGGGCCCCCGTGTGCTTTGCTGGGGAGCACGGTGAGCTGGGCTGGGGAACCCGGTTTGCTGGGCTGTGGTGCTGGTGAGCCGTGTGGACAGGCTCTGCTGGGGAGTGGTTTGAACAGGCTCTGCTGGAGAGCCAGGCCGGCTGTGGTGCTGGGGGGCCCCGTGTGCTGTGCTGGGGAGCCCCGTGAGCTGGGCTGGGAAGCCCGGTGTGCTGGGCTTTTGTGCTGGGGAGCCATGTGGACAGGCTCTGCTGCGGAGGGGTGTGAACAGGCCCTGATGGAGAGCCAGGCGGCTGTGGTGCTGGGGGCCCCCGTGAGCTGTGCTCAGGAGCCCGGTGAGCTGGGCTTGGGAGCCCGGTGTGCTGGGCTGTGGTGCTGGGGGGCCCCGTGTGCTGTGCTGCGGAGCCCGGTTATATCGGCGGGGGAGGCCAGTGTGCTGGGCTGTGCTGCTGGGGAGCCGTGTTGAACGGCTCTGCTTGGGAGTGGTTTGAACAGGCTCTGCTGGAGAGCCAGGCAGGCTGTGGTGCTGGGGGGCCCCGTGTGCTGTGCTGGGGAGCCCGGTGTGATGGGCTGTGCTGCTGGGGAGCCGTGTGGACAGGCTTTCCTGGGGAGCGGTGTGAATAGGCTCTGGTGGGGAGCCAGGCGGGCTGTGGTGCTGGGGGCCCTCGTGTGCTGTGCTGGGGAGCCCGGTGAGCTGGGCTGGGGAGCCCGGTGTGCTGGGCTGTGGTGCTGGCCAACCGTGTAGACAGGCTCTGCTGGGGGGCCCCGTGTGCTGTCCTGGGGAGCCCGTTGAGCCTGGCTGGGGAGCCCGGTGTGCTGGGCTGTCGTGCTGGGGAGCCGTGTAGACAGGCTCTGCTGGGGAGCCATTCGGGCTGTGGTACTGGGGGGCCCCGTGTGCTGTGCTGGGGAGCCCGGTGAGCTGGGGTTGGGAGCCCGGTGTGCTGGGCTGTGGTGCTGGGAAGCCGTGTAGAGAGGCTCTGCTGGGGAGCGGAGTGAACAGGCTCTGCTGGGGAGCGGTGTGAACAGGAACTGATGTAAAGCAAGGCGGGCTGTGGTGTTGGGGGCCCCCGTGTGCTTTGCTGGGGAGCCCGGTGTGCAGGGCTGTGGTGCTGGGGGGCCCTGTTTGCTGTGCTGGGGGCCACCGTGTGCTGTGCTGGGGAGTTCGGTGAGCTGGGCTGGGGAGCCCGGTATCCTAGGGTGTGCTGCTGGGGAGCCGTGTGGACCGGCTCTGCTGAGGAGCGGTGTGAACAGGCTCTGATGGAGCGCCAGGCGGGCTGTGGTGTTGGGGGTAACCGTGTGCTGTGCTGGGGGCCCCCGTGTGCTGTGCTGGGGAGCCCGGTGTGCTGGGCGTTTCTGCTGGGGAGCCGTGTGGACAGGCTCTGCTGGGGAGTGTTTTGAACAGGCTCTGTTAGAGAGCCAGGCGGGCTGTGTTGGTGGGTGCCCCCGTGTGCTGTGCTGGGGAGCCCGGTGTGCTGGGCTGTGGTGCTGGGGGGCCCCGTGTGCTGTGCTGCGGAGCCCGGTGATATCGGCTTTGGAGCCCGGTGTGCTGGGCTGTGCTGCTGGGGAGCCGTGTGAAGAGGCTCTGCTGGAGAGCCAGGCGGGCTGTGGTGCCGGGGGCCCTCGTGTGCTTTGCTGGGGAGCCCGGTGAGCTTGGCTGGGGAGCCCGGTGTGCTGGGCTGTGCTGCTGGGTAGCCGTGTGGACAGGCTCTGCTGGGGAGCGGAGTGAACATGCCATGATGGAGAGCCAGGCGGGATGTGGTGCTGGGGGGCCCCGTGTGCTGTGCTGGAGTGCCCGGTGAGCTGGGCTGGGGAGGCCAGTGTGCTGGGCTGTGCTGCTGGGGAGCCGTGTGGACCGGCTCTGCTTGGGAGTGGTTTGAACAGGCTCTGCTGGAGAGCCAGGCGGGCCGTGGTGCTGGGGGCCACCGTGTGGTGTGTTGGGGAACCCGGTGTGTTGGGCTGGGGAGGCCAGTGTATTGGGCTGTGCTGCTGGGGAGCCGTGTTGACAGGATCTGCTGGGGAGCGGTTTGAACAGGCTCTGATGGAGAGCCAGGCGGGCTGTGCTGCGGTGTGCTGGGCTGTGCTGCTGGGGAGCCGTCTAGACAGGCTCTGCTGGGGAGCGGAGTGAACAGGCTGTGCTGGGGAGCGGTGTGAACAGTCTCTGATGGAGTTCCAGGCGGGCTGTGGTGCTGGGGGCCCCCGTGTGCTGTGCTGGGGAGCCCGGTGTACAGGGCTGTGCTGCTGTGGAGCCGTATGGACAGTCTCTGCTGGGGAATGGTTTGAACAGGCTCTGATGGAGAGCCAGGCGGGCTGTGGTATTGGGGGCCCCCGTGTGCTGTGCTGGGGTGCCCGGTGAGCTGGGCTGGGGAGGCCAGTGTGCTGGGCTGTGCTGCTGGGGAGCCGTGTGGACCGGCTCTGCTTGGGAGTGGTTTGAACAGGCTCTGCTGGAGAGCCAGGCGGGCCGTGGTGCTGGGGGCCACCGTGTGGTGTGTTGGGGAACCCGGTGTGTTGGGCTGGGGAGGCCAGTGTACTGGGCTGTGCTGCTGGGGAGCCGTGTTGACAGTATCTGCTGGGGAGCGGTTTGAACAGGCTCTGATGGAGAGCCAGGCGGGCTGTGCTGCGGTGTGCTGGGCTGTGCTGCTGGGGAGCCGTCTAGACAGGCTCTGATGGGGAAAGGTGTGAACAGGCACTGATGGAGAGCCAGGTGGGCTTTGGTGTAGGGGGCCACCGTGTGCTGTGCTGGGGAGCCCGGTGAGCTGGGCTGGGGAGCCCGGTGTGCTGGGCTGTGGTGCTGGGGAGCCGTGTGGAAAGGCTCTGCTGGGGAGTGGTTTGAACATTCTCTGCTCGAGAGCCAGGCGGGCTGTGGTGCTGGGGGCCCCCGTGTGCCGTGCTGGGGAGCCCGGTGAGCTGGGCTGGGGAGCCCGGCGTTCTGGGATGTGGTGCTGGGGAGTTGTGTGGAAAGGCTCTGCAGGGGAGCGGTGTGAACAGGCTCTGCTGGAGAGCCAGGCGGGCTGTGGTGCTGGGGGGCCCCGTGTGCTGTGCTGGGGAGCCCTGTGAGCTGGGCTGGGGAGCGCGGCGTGCTGGGCTTTTGTGCTGGGGAGCCGTGTAGACAGGCTCTGCTGCGGAGGGGTGTGAACAGGCCCCCTTGAGCTGTGCTCAGGAGCCCGGTGAACTGGGAAGGGGATCCCTGTGTTCTTGGCTGTGGTGATTGGGAGCCTTGTAGACAGGCTGTGCTGTTTGAGCGGTGTGAACAGGCTCTGCTGGGGAGCGGTGTGAAAAGGCTCTGATGGAGAGCCAGGCGGGCTGTGGTTCTGGGGGCCCCCATGTCCTGTGCTGGGGAGCCCGGTGAGCTTGGCTGGGGTGCCCGGTGTTCTGGGCTGTGGTGCTGGGGAGCCGTGTAGACAGGCAATGCTCGGAACGGTGTGAACAGGCTCTGCTGGAGAGCCAGGCGGGCTGTGGTGCTGGGGGTCCCCGTGTGCTGTGCTGGGGAGCCCGGTAAGCTTGGCTGGGGAGCCCGGTGTGCTGGGCTTTTGTGCTGGGGAGCCGTGTAGACAAGCTCTGCTGCGGAGGGGTGTGAACAGGCCCTGATGGAGAGCCAGGCGGGCTGTGGTGCTGGGGGCCCCCGTGAGCTGTGCTCAGGAGCCCGGGGAGTTGGGAAGGGGATCCCTGTGTGCTTGGTTGTGGTGATGGGGAGCCGTGTAGACAGGCTGTGCTGTTGAGCGGTGTGAACAGGCTCTGATGGAGAGCCAGGCGGGCTGTGGTGCTGGGGGCCCCCGTGTGCTGTACTCGGGAGCCAAGTGAGCTGGGCTTCGGAGCCCAGTGTGCTGGGCTGTGGTGCTGTAAAGCCGTGTGGACAGGCTCTGCTGGTGAGAGGGTTGAACAGGCTCTGATGGAGAGCCAGGCGGACTGTTGTGCTGGGAAGCCCCGTGTGCTGTGCAGGGGGGGCCCGTGTGCTGTGCTGGGGAGCCCGTTGAGTTGGGCTGGGGAGCCCGGTGTGCTCGGCTGTGGTGCTGGGGAGCCGTGTGGACAGGCTCTGCTGGGGAGAGGGTTGAACAGGCTCTGATGGAGAGCCAGGCGAGCTGTGGTTCTGGGGGGCCCCTTGTGCTGTGCTGGGGAGTCCGGTGAGCTGGGCTGGGGAGCCGGTTGTGCTGGGCTGTGCTGCTGGGGAGCCGTGTGGACAGGCTCTGCTGGGTAGTGGTTTCAACAGGATCTGCTGGAGAGCAAGGCGGACTGTGGTGCTGGGGGGCCCCGTGTGCCGTGATCGGGAGCCGGGTGAGCTGGGCTGGGGAGCCTGGTGTGCTGGGCTGTGCTGCTGGGGAGCCGTGTAGAAAGGCTCTGCTGGGGAGCGGTGTGAAGAGGCTCTGATGGAGAGCCAGGCGGGCTGTGGTGCTGGGATGCCCCGTGTGCTGTGCTTGGGGGCCCCGTGTGCTGTGCTGGGGAGCCCGGTGTGCTGGGCTGTGGTGCTGGGGAGCCGTGTGGACAGGCTCTGCTGGGGAGTGGTGTGAAATGGCTCTGATGGAGACCCAGGCGGGCAGTGGTTCTTTGGGGCCCCGTGTGCTGTGCTGGGGAGTTCGTTGAGCTGGGCTTCGGAGCCCGGTGTGTTGGGCTGTGGTGCTGGGGAGCCGTGTGGACAGGCTCTGCTGGGGATTGGTTTGAACAGGGTCTGCTGGATTGCCTGGCGGGCTGTGGTACTGGGGGCCCCCGTGTTCTGTTCTGGGGAGCCCGGTGAGCTGGGTTTAGGAGCCCTGTGTGCTGGGCTGTGGTGCTGGGGAGCTGTGTGGACAGGCTCTGCTGCGGAGCGCTGTGACCAGGCTCTGATGGAGAGCCAGGCTGGCTGTGGTGCTTGGGGGCCCCGTGTGCTGTCCTGGGGAGCCCGGTGAGCTTGGCTGGTGAGCCCTGTGTGCTAGGCTGTGCTGCTGGGCAGCCACGTGGACAGGCTCTGCTGCGGAGCGCTGTGACCAGGCTCTGATGGAGAGCCAGGCGGGCTGTGGTGCTGGGGGGCCCCGTGTGCTGTCCTGGGGAGACCGGTGATCTGGGCTGGGGAGCCCGGTGTGCTGGGCTGTGGTGATGGGGAGCCGTGTAGAAAGGCTCTGCTGGGGAGCGGTGTGAAAAGGCTTTGATGGAGAGCCAGGCGGGCTATGGTGCTGGGGCGGCCCGTGTGCTGTGCTGGGGATCTCGTTGAGCTAGGCTGGGTAGCCCGGTGTGATGGGCTGTGATGCTGGGGAGCCGTGTATACAGTCTCTGCAGGGGAGTGGTTTGAACAGGCTCTGCTCGAGAGCCAGGCCGGCTGTGGTGCTGGGGGGCCCCGTGTGCTGTGCTGGGGAGCCCGGTGTGCTGGGCTGTGTTACTGGCGAGCCGTGTGGACAGGCTCTGCTTGGGAGCGGTGTGAACAGGCTCTGATGGAGAGCCAGGCGGGCTATGGTGCTGGGGGAGCCCGTGTGCTGTGCTGGGGAGCCCTGTGAGCTGGGCTGGGGAGCCCGGTGTGCTGGGCTGTGTTGCTGGGGAGCCGTGTAGACAGGCTCTGCTGGGGAGCGGTGTGAACAGGCTCTGATGGAAATCCAGGCGTGGTGTGGTGTTGGTGGCCCCCGTGTGCTGTGCTGGGAGTCCGGTGAGGTTGGCTGGGCAGCCCGGTGTGCTGGGTTCTGCTGCTGGGCAGCCGTGTGGACAGGCTGTGCTGGCGAGTGGTTTGAAAAGGCACTGATGGAGAGCCAGGCGGGCTGTGGTGCTGGGGGCCCGCGTGTGCTGTGCTGGGGAGCCCGTTGAGCTGGGCTGGGGAGACCGGTGTGCTGGGCTGTGGTGCTGGGGAGCCGTGTAGACAGGCTCTGCTCGGGAGCAATTCGGGCTGTGGTGCTGGGGGGCCCCGTGTGCTGTGCTGGGGAGCCCGGTGAGCTGGGCTGGGGAGCCCGGTGTGCTGGGCTGTGGTGCTGGCGAGCCGTGTAGACAGGCTCTGCTGGGGAGCGGTGTGAAGAGGCTCTGATGGAGAGCCAGGCGGGCTTGTGGTGCTGGGAAGCCCCGTGTGCTGTGCTGGTGGGCCCCGTGTGCTGTGCTGGTTAGCCCGGTGTGCTGGGCTGTGGTGCTGTGGAGCCGTGTGGACAGGCTCTGCTGCGGAGGGGTGTGAACAGGCCCTGATGGAGAGCCAGGCGGGCTATGGTGCTGGGGGGCCCCGTGTGCTATGCTGGTTAGCCCTGTGAGCTGGGCTGGGAAGCCCAGTGTGCTGGGCTGTGGTGCTTGGGAGCCGTGTGGACTCGCTCTGCTGGGGAGTGGTTTGAACAGGCTCTGATGGAGAGCCAGGCGGGCTGTGGTGCTGGGGGGGACCGTGTGCTGTCCTGGGGAGCCCGTTGAGCTGGGCTGGGGAGCCCAGTGTGCTGGGCTGTGGTGCTGGGGAGCCGTGTGGACAGGCTCTGTTTGGGAGTGGTTTGAATAGGCTCTGATTGAGAGCCAGGCGGGCTGTGGTGCTGGGGAGCCCGGTGAGCTGGGCAGAGGAGCCCGGTGTGCTGGGCTGTGCCGCTGGGGAGCCGTGTAGACAGGCTCTGCTGGGGAGCGGTGTGAACAGGCTCTGCTGGAGGGCCAGGTGGGCTGTGGTGCTGGGGGGCCCCATGTGCTGTGCTGGGGAGCCCTGTGAGCTGGGCTGGGGAGCCCGGTGTGCTGGGCTTTTGTGCTGGGGAGCCGTGTAGACAGGCTCTGCTGCAAAGGGGTGTGAACAGGCCCTGATGGAGAGCCAGGCTGGCAAAGGTGCTGTTGGCCCCCTTGAGCTGTGCTCAGGAGCCCGCTGAGCTGGGAAGTGGATCCCTGTGTGCTTGGCTGTGGTGATGGGGAGCCGTGTAGACAAGCTGTACTGTTGAGCGGTGTGAACAGGCTCTGCTGGGGAGCGGTGTGAAAAGGCTCTGATGGAGAGCCAGGCGGGCTGTGTTTCTGGGGGGCCCCATGTCCTGCGCTGGGGAGCCCGGTGAGCTTGGCTGGGGAGCCCGGTGTTCTGGGCTGTGGTGCTGGGGAGCCGTGTAGACAGGCTATGCTCGGAACGGTGTGAACAGGCTCTGATGGAGAGCCAGGCGGGCTGTGGTGCTGGGGGCCCCCATGTGCTGTGCTGGGGGCCACGGTGAGCTGGGCTGGGGAGCACGGTGTGCTTGGCTGTGGTGCTGGGGAGCTGTGTGGACAGGCTCATCTGGGGGGTGGTTTGAACAGGCTCTGCTGGAGACCCAGGCCGGCTGTGGTCCTGGGGGGCCCCGTGTTCTGTGCTTGGGACCCTGGTGAGCTGGGCTGGGGAGCCCGGTATGCTGGGCTGTTCTGCTGGGGAGCCGTGTGGACAGGCACTCCTGGGGAGCGGTGTGAATAGGCTCTGATGGAGAGCCAGCCTGGCTGTGGTTCTGGGGGGCCCCGTGTGTTTTGCTGGGTAGCCCGTTGAGCTGGGCTGGGGAGCCCAGTGTGCTGGGCTGTGGTGCTGGGAAGCCGTGTCGAAAGGCTCTGATGGGGAGAGGGTTGAACAGGCTCTGATGGAGAGTCAGGCGGGCTATGGTGCTGGGAAGCCGTGTGGACAGCCTCTGCTGGGGAGCGGTGTGAACAGGCACTGATGGAGGACCAGGCGCGCTGTGGTGCTGGGGGCCCCCGTATGCTGGGCTGGGGAGCCCGGTGTGCTGGGCTGTGCTGCTGCGGAGCCGTGTGGACAGGCTGTCCTTGGGAATGGTTTGAAACGGCTCTGCTGGAGAAACAGGCGGGCTGTGGTTCTGGGGGCCCCCGTGTGCTGTGCTAGGGAGACCGGTGAGCTGGGCTGGGGAGCCCGGTGTGCTGGGCTGTGCTGCTGCGGAGCCGTGTGGACCGGCTCCGCTTGGGAGTAGTTTGAACAGGCTCTGCTGTAGAGCCAGGCGGTCCGTGGTGCTGGGGGCCCCCGTGTGCTGTGCTGGGGAACCCGGTGTGCGGGGCTGTGCTGCTGGGGAGCCGTGTAGACAGGCTCTGCAGGGGAGCGGTGTGAACAGGCTCTGATGGAGAGCCAGGCTGGCTGTGGTTCTGGGGGGACCCGTGTGCTGTGCTGGGGAGCCCGTTGAGCTGGGCTTCGGAGCCCGGTGTGTTGGGCTGTGGTGCTGGGGAGCCTTGCGGACAGGCTCTGCTGGGGAGTGGTTTGAACAGGGTCTGCTGGATTGCCAGGCGGGTTGTGTTACTGGGGGCCCCCGTGTGCTTTGCTGGGGAGCCCTGTGAGCTGGGCTGGGGAGCCCAGTGTGCTGGGCTGTGGTGCTTGGGAGCCGTGTAGACAGGCTCATCTGTGGAGGGGTGTGAACAGGCTTTGTTGGAGAGCCAGGCAGGCTATGGTTCTGGTGGGCCCCGTGTGCTGTGCTGGGGAGCCCTGTGAGCTGTGCTGGGGAGCCCAGTGTGCTGGGCTGTGGTGCATGGGAGCCGTGTGGACTCGACATCCTGGGGAGGGGTTTGAACAGGCTCTGATGGAGAGCCAGGCGGGCTGTGGTGCTGGGGAGCCCGGTGAGCTGGGCAGAGGAGCCCGGTGTGCTGGGCTGTGCTGCTGGGGAGCCGTGTAGACAGGCTCTCCTGGGGAGCGGTGTGAACAGGCTCTGCTGGAGAGCCAGGCGGGCTGTGGTGCTGGGGAGCCCGGTGAGCTGGGCAGAGGAGCCCGGTGTGCTGGGCTGTGCGGCTGGGGAGCCGTGTAGACAGGCTCTGCTGGGGAGTGGTTTGAACAGGCTCTGCTGGAGAGCCAGGCAGGCTGTGGTGCTGGGGGGCCCCGTGTGCTCTGTTGGGGAGCCCGGTGAGCTGGGCTGGGGAGCCCGGTGTGCTGGGCTATTGTGCTGGGGAGCCGTCTAGACAGGCTGTGCTGCGGAGGGGTGTGACCAGGCCCTGATGGAGAGCCAGGCGGGCTGTGGTGCTGGGGGCCCCCGTGAGCTGTGCTCAGGAGCCCGGTGAGTTATGCTGGGGATCCCTGTGTGCTGGGCTGTGTTGATTGGGAGCCGTGTAGACAGGCTGTGCTGTTGAGCGGTGTGAAAAGGCTCTGATGGAGAGCCAGCCGGGCTGTGGTGCTGGGGCCCCCGTGTGCTGTACTCGGGAGCCCAGTGAGCTGGGCTTCCGAGCCCAGTGTGCTGGGCTGTGGTGCCGGGAAGCCGTGTCGACAGGCTCTGCAGGGGAGAGGGTTGAACAGGCTCTGATGGAGAGCCAGGCGGGCTGTGGTGCGAGGAATCCCCGTGTGCTGTGCTGGGGGCCCCCCTGTGCTGTGCTGGGGAGCCCGGCGAGCTGGGTTGAGGAGCCCGGTGTGCTGGGCTGTGGTGCTGGGGAGCCGTGTGGACAGGCTCTGCTGGGGAGTGGTTTGAACAGGCTCTGCTGGAGAGCCAGGCGGGCTGTGGTGCTGGGGGGCCCCGTGTGCTGTGCTGGGGTGCCCCGTGTGCTGTGCTGGGTAGCCCGGTGGGCTGGGCCGGGGAGCCCGGTGTGATGGGCTCTGCTGCTGGGGAGCCGTGGGGACAGGCTCTGCTGGCGAGTTGTTTGAACCGGCTCTGCTGGAGAGCCAGGCGGGATATGGTGCTGGGGGGCCCCGTGTGCTGTGATTGGGTTCCCGGTGTGCTGGGCTGTGGTGCTGGGGAGCCGTGTGGACATGCTCTGCTGGGGAGCGGTGTGAACAGGCTCTGATGGAGAGCCAGGCGGGCTGTGGTGCTGGGGGCCCCCGTGTGCTGTGCTGGGGAGCCCGTTTAGCTGGGCTGGGGAGCCCGGTGTGCTGGGCTGGGGAGCCCGGTGTGCTGGGCTGTGCTGCTGGGTTGCCGTGTGGACAGGCTCTGCTGGGGAGCGGTGTGAACAGGCTCTGCTGGAGAGCCCGGCGGGCTGTGCTGCGGTGTGCTGGGCTGTGCTGCTGGGGAGCCGTGTAGACATGCTCTGCTGGGGAGCGGTGGGAACAGGCTCTGATGGAGAGCCAGGCGGGTTGTGGTTCGTGGGGCCCCGTGTGCTGTGCTGGGGAGCCCGGTGAGCTGCCCTGGGGAGCCCGGTATGCTGGGCTGTGGTGCTGGGGAGAGGTGTGGAGAGGCAATGCTGGGGAGTGGTTTGAAAACGATGTGCTGGACAGCCAGGCGGGCTGTGTTGCTGGGGGACCCCGTGTGCCGTGCTCGGGAGCCCGGTGAGCTGGGCTAGGGAGCCTGGTGTGCTGGGCTGTGGTGCTGGGGAGCGGTGTGAAATGGCTCTGATGGAGAGCCAGGTGGGCTGTGGTGCTTGGGAGCCGTGTGCACTCGCTCTGCTAGGGAGTGGTTTCAATAGGCTCTGATGGAGAGCCAGGCGGGCTGTTGTGCTGGGGAGCCCGGTGAGCTGGGCAGAGGAGCCCGGTGTGCTGGGCTGTGCTGCTGGGGAGCCGTGTAGACAGGCTCTTCTGGGGAGCTGTGTGAAAGGGCTCTGCTGGAGAGCCAGGCGGGCTGTGGTGCTGGGGAGCCGTGTGGACATGCTCTACTGGGGAGTGGTTTGAACAGGCTCTGCTGGAGAGCCAGGCAGGCTGTGGTGCTGGGGGGCCCCGTGTGCTGTGCTGGGGAGCCCGGTGAGCTTGGCTGGGGAGCCCGGTGTGCTGGGCTTTTGTGCTTGGGAGCCGTGTAGACAGGCTCTGCTGCGCAGGGGTGTGAACAGGCCCTGATGGAGAGCCAGGCGGGCTGTGGTGCTGGGGGCCCCCGTGAGCTGTGCTCAGGAGCCCGGTGAGCTGGGCTGGGGATCCCTGTGTGCTGGGCTGTGGTGATTGGGAGCCGTGTAGACAGGCTCTGCTGGGGAGCGGTGTGAACAGGCTCTGATGGAGAACCAGGCGGGCTGTGGTGCTGGGGGCCCCCGTATGCTGGGCTGAGGAGCCCGGTGTGCTGGGCTGTGCTGCTGGGGAGCCGCGTGGACAGGCTCCACTCGGGAGCGGTGTGAACAAGCTCTGATGGAGAGCCAGGCGGGCTGTGCTGCGGTGTGCTGGGCTGTGCTGCTGTGGAGCCGTGTAGACAGGCTCTGCTGGGGAGTCTTTTGAACAGGCTCTGCTGGAGAGCCAGGCGGGCTGTGTTGCTGGGGGCCCCCGTATGCTGTTCTGGGGAGACCAGGGTGCTGGGCTGTACTGCTGGGGAGCCGTGTAGACAGGCTCTGCTGGGGAGCGTTGTGAACAGGCTCTGATGGAGAACCAGGCGCGCTGTTGTGCTGGGGGCCCCCGTATGCTGGGCTGGGGAGCCCGGTGTGCTGGTCTGTGCTGCTGGGGAGCCGTGTGGACAGGCTCTGCCGGGGAGCGGTTTAAAAAGGCTCTGCCAGAGAGCCAGGCGGGCTGTGGTGCTGGGGGCCCCCATGTGCTGTGCTGTGGTGCCTTGTTCTGGGCAGTGCTGCTGGGGAGCCGTGTGGACAGGCTCTGCTGGGGAGTGGTTTGAACAGGCTCTGATGGAGAGCCAGGAGGGCTGTGGTGCTGGGCGGCCCCGTGTGCTGTGCTGGGGAGCCCGGTGTGCTGGGCTGGGGAGCCCCGTGTGCAGGGCTGTGGTGCTGGGGAGCCGTGTAGACAGGCTCAGCTGGGACGCGGTTTGAACAGGCTCTGCTGGAGAGCCATGCGGGCTGTGGTGCTGGGGGCCCCCATGTGCTGTGCTGGGGTGCGCGTTGAGAAGTTCTGGGGAGCCCGGTGTGCTGGGCTGTGGTGGTGGGGAGCCATGTAGACAGGTTCTGCTGCGGAGCGGTGTGAACAGGCTCTGCTGGAGAGCCAGGCGGGTTGGGGTGCTGGGTGGCCCCGTGTGCTGTGATGGGGGCCCCCGTGTGCTGTGCTGGGCAGCCCGGTGTGCTGGGCTGTTCTGCTGGGGAGCCGTGTGGACAGGCTCTGCTGGGGAGCGGTGTGAGCAGGCTCTGATGGAGAACCAGGCGCGCTGTGGTGCTGGGGGCCCCCGTATGCTGGACTGAGGAGCCCGGTGTGCTGGGCTGTGCTGCTGGGGAGCCGCGTGGACACGCTCCACTCGGGAGCGGTGTGAAAAAGCTCTGATGGAGAGCCAGGCGGGCTGTGCTGCGGTGTGCTGGGCTGTGCTGCTGGGGAGCCGTGTAGACAGGCTCTGCTGGGGAGTGTTTTGAACAGGCTCTGCTGGAGAGCCAGGCGGGCTGTGTTGCTGGGGCCCCCCGTATGCTGTTCTGGGGAGTCCAGTTTGCTGGGCTGTACTGCTGGGGAGCCGTGTAGAAAGGCTCTGCTGGGGAGCGTTGTGAACAGGCTCTGATGGAGAACCAGGCGCGCTGTTGTGATGGGGGCCCCCGTATGCTGGGCTGGGGAGCCCGGTGTGCTGGTCTGTGCTGCTGGGGAGCCGTGTGGACAGGCTCTGCCGGGGAGCGGTTTAAAAAGGCTCTCCCAGAGAGCCAGGCGGGCTGTGGTGCTGGGGGCCCCCATGTGCTGTGCTGTGCTGCCTTGTGCTGGGCAGTGCTGCTGGGGAGCCGTGTGGACAGGCTCTGCTGGGGAGTGGTTTGAACAGGCTCTGCTGGAGAGCAAGGCAGGCTGTGGTGCTGGGGGGCCCCGTGTGCTGTGCTGGGGAGCCCTGTGAGCTGGGCTGGGGAGCCCAGTGTGCTGGGCTGTGGTGCTTGGGAGCCGTGTGGACAGGCTCTGCTGGGGAGAGGGTTGAATAGGCTCTGATGGAGAGCCAGGCGGGCTGTGGTGCTGGGGGGCCCCATGTGCAGTGCTGGAGAACCCGGTGAGCTGGGCTGTGGTGCTGGGGAGCCGTGTGGACAGGCTCTGCTGGGGAGCGGTGCGAAATGGCTCTGATGGAGAGCCAGGCGGGCTGTGGGACTGCGGGGCCGAGTGTGCTGTGCTGGGGAGCCCGGTGAGCTGGGTTGAGGAGCCCGGTCTGATGGGCTCTGCTGCTGCGGAGCCGTGTGGACAGGCTCTGCTGGCGAGTGGTTTGAACCGGCTCTGCTGAGGAGCCAGGCGGGATGTGGTGCTGGGGGGGCCCGTGTGATGTGATTGGGTGCCCGGTGTGCTGGGCTGTGGTGATGGGGAGCCGTGTGGACAGGCTCTGCTGGGGAGTGGTTTGAACAGTCTCTGCTGCTGAGCCCGGTGTGCTGGGCTGTGGTGCTGGGGAGCCGTGTAGACAGGCTCTGCTGCGGAGCGGTGTGAACAGGCTCTATTGGAGAGCGAGGCGGGCTGTAGTGCTGAGGGCCCCCGTGTGCTGTGCTGGGCGGCCCGGTGAGCTGGGCTGGGGAGCCCGGTGTGCTGGGCTGGAGAGCCCGGTGTGCTGGGCTGTGGTGCTGGGGAGCCGTGTAGACAGGCTCTGCTGCGGAGCGGTGTGATCAGGCTCTGATGGAGAGCCAGGCGGGCTGTGGTGCTGGGGGCCCCCGTGTGCTCTCCTGTGGAGCCCGGTGAGCTGGGCTGGGGAGCCCGGTGTGCTGGGCTGTTGTGCTGGGGAGCCGTGTAGACAGGCTCTGCTGGGGAGTGCTTTCAACAGACTCTGCTGGAGAGCCAGGCGGGCTGTGGTGCTGGGGGGCCCCGTGTGCCTTGCTGTGAAGCCTGGTGAGATCGGCTGGGGAGCCCGGTGTGCTGGGCTGTGCTGCTGGGGAGCCGTGTGGACAGGCTCTGCTGGAGATCCAGGTTGGCTGTGGTCCTGGGGGCCACCGTGTGCTTTGCTGGGGAGCCCGGTGTGCTGGGCTGTGCTGCTGGGGAGCCGTGTGGACAGGCTCTGCTGGAGAGCCAGGCGGGCTGTGGTGCTGGGGGCCCCCTTGTGCTGTGCTGCGGAGCACGGTGAGCTGGGCTGGGGAGCCCGGTGTACTGGCCTGTGGTCCTGGGGAGCCGTGTGGACAGGCTCTGCTGGGGAGCGGTTTGAACAGGCTCTGCTTGAGAGCCAGGCGGGCTGTGGTGCAGGGGGGCCCCGTGTGGTTTGCTGGGGGCCCCCGTGTGCTGTACTGGGGAGCCCGGTGTGCTGGGCTGTGCTGCTGGTGAGCCGTGTGGACAGGCTCTGCTGCAGAGCTCTGCTGGGGAGCTTTTTGAACAGGCTCTGCTGGAGCGCCAGGCGGGCTGTGGTGCAGGGGGGCCCCGTGTGGTTTGCTGGGGGCCCCCTTGTGCTGTACTGTGGAGCCCGGTGTTCTGGGCTGTGCTGCTGGGGAGCCGTGTGGACAGGCTCTGCTGCAGAGCCTGGCGGGCTGTGGTGCTGGGGCCCTCCGTGTGCTGTGCTGTAGAGCCTGGTGAGCTGGGCTGGGGAGCCTGGTTTGCTGGGCAGTGCTGCTGGGGAGCCGTGCATACTGGCTCTGCTTGGGAGCTGTGTGAACAGGCTCTGCTGGAGAGGCAGGCAGGCTGTGGTGCTGGGGGCCCCCGTGTGCTGTGCTGGGGAGCCCGGTGTGCTGGGTTGTGGTTCTGGGGAGCCGTGTAGACAGGCTCTGCTGGGGAACGTTGTGAACAGGCTCTGTTGGAGAGCCAGGCGGGCTGTGGTGCTTGGGGGCCCCGTGTGCTGTGATGGGGAGCCCGTTGAGCTGGGCTGGGGAGCCCGGTTTTCTGGGCTCTGGTGCTGGGGAGCCGTGTGGACAGGCTCTGCTGGGGAGCGGTGTGAAGAGGCTCTGATGGAGAGCCAGGCTGGCTGTGGTGCTGGGGGCCCCCGTGTGCTGAGCTGCGGAGCCCGGTGTGCTGGGCTGTGGTGCTGGGGAGCCGTGTAGACAGGCTCAGCTGGGGAGCGGTGTGAATAGGCTCTGATGGAGAGCCAGGCGGGCTGTGGTGCTGGGTTGTCCCGTGTGCTGTGCTGGGGAGCCCGGTGTGCTGGGCTGTGGTGCTGGGGAGCCGTGCATACTGGCTCTGCTGGGGAGCTGTGTGAACAGGCTCTGCTGAAGAGGCAGGCAGGATGTGGTGGTGGGGGCCCCCGTGTGCTGTGCTGGGGAGCCCGGTGTGATGGGTTGTGGTTCTGGGGAGCCGTGTAGACAGGCTCTGCTGGGGAGCGGTGTGAACAGCCTCTGGTGGAGAGCCAGGCGCGCTGTGGTGCTGTGGGCCCCCGTGTTCTGTGCTGGGGAGCCCGGTGAGCTGGGCTGGGGAGCCCGGTGTGCTGGGCAGTGCTGCTGGGGAGCCGTGTACACAGGCTCTGCTGGGGAGCGGTGTGAACAGGCTCTGCTGGAGAGCCCGGCGGGCTGTGCTGCGGTGTGCTGGGCTGTGCTGCTGGGGAGCCGTGTAGACATGCTCTGCTGGGGAGCGGTGGGAACAGGCTCTGATGGAGAGCCAGGCGGGTTGTGGTTCGTGGGGCCCCGTGTGCTGTGCTGGGGAGCCCGGTGAGCTGCCCTGGGGAGCCCGGTATGCTGGGCTGTGGTGCTGGGGAGAGGTGTGGAGAGGCATTGCTGGGGAGTGGTTTGAAAACGATGTGCTGGACAGCCAGGCGGGCTGTGTTGCTGGGGGACCCCGTGTGCCGTGCTCGGGAGCCCGGTGAGCTGGGCTAGGGAGCCAGGTGTGCTGGGCTGTGGTGCTGGGGAGCGGTGTGAAATGGCTCTGATGGAGAGCCAGGTGGGCTGTGGTGCTTGGGAGCCGTGTGCACTCGCTCTGCTAGGGAGTGGTTTCAATAGGCTCTGATGGAGAGCCAGGCGGGCTGTTGTGCTGGGGAGCCCGGTGAGCTGGGCAGAGGAGCCCGGTGTGCTGGGCTGTGCTGCTGGGGAGCCGTGTAGACAGGCTCTTCTGGGGAGCTGTGTGAAAGGGCTCTGCTGGAGAGCCAGGCGGGCTGTGGTGCTGGGGAGCCGTGTGGACATGCTCTACTGGGGAGTGGTTTGAACAGGCTCTGCTGGAGAGCCAGGCAGGCTGTGGTGCTGGGGGGCCCTGTGTGCTGTGCTGGGGAGCCCGGTGAGCTTGGCTGGGGAGCCCTGTGTGCTGGGCTTTTGTGCTTGGTAGCCGTGTAGACAGGCTCTGCTGCGCAGGGGTGTGAACAGGCCCTGATGGAGAGCCAGGCGGGCTGTGGTGCTGGGGGCCCCCGTGAGCTGTGCACAGGAGCCCGGTGAGCTGGGCTGGGGATCCCTGTGTGCTGGGCTGTGGTGATTGGGAGCCGTGTAGACAGGCTCTGCTGGGGAGCGGTGTGAACAGGCTCTGATGGAGAACCAGGCGGGCTG